>JAJJWW010000693.1:0-55684 GCA_023531295.1 Papaver armeniacum
AAAGTATCTTTTTTTTTTTTTGACAAGAATCAAATTACATGTGCAATATTACAACCTCTTTGAGCCACTCCAACATCACACACTCGAGCCTAGAAAATGGAATGTGATCCGAAATAAGATATTGTTGGAAAAATTGAATTCAATTTTTAGTATATGAATGGAAAATTCATTTGGCTAGTACCTTATCGGATTTGGGTGTTAGGATTGTATTGGCGGAGACTTAATCTTAATTTGGCCTAATTATTAAGGTTATGTTAGTTTCAATTGGGAAACCAACAGAAATCTAAAAGGAAATACGTGAAGGGGCGTAACCCTTAGGAATTCAAGTTGGAATTCAAAAGACACAACTCTTGATAAATCCTTGAAGCATCATGATTCTTCATTGAAGAGGTACTTGAAGCATCATGATTGTTTATTGAAAAGGTACCAATGATTTCTATAAATACCCTGCACACACTTAGAAAAAGGAATCAATCAAAAACCTAATCATCATTCTACTTGCATCCTAAAAGTTCTTGTAAAGAGAGTTCATACTTTAAGTTTTGGTTCGGCGTTTCTCGAAGTTTTGGAGTGCTACATGAGAGAAAGTCATTGTATCTGGGAGACAGACATCAATAATCCGTAAGTACCAATGGGGGTGAATGTTGTCTTAAGTCTGAAGGATATAATCCTTGCATCGACTTTGGTTTGTCTAATTGAGTTTGCATCCTTCCTCTCTTTTCTATTCTTCTGTTTTGACATTCAGTTTATCCACAAGATTGCCAACGAGATATCATTGTGAAATCGTTCATCCAGCCTTCCCACGAACATCCCAACGAACTATATTCAATATTTTGGAAGAGAGTCAAAGGATTCTATTATGAGCGCACCACGAATCCAAATAGCCGTAAATGGAGAGACTTAGCTTTTAGATTCCAATTCATAAAAAGTGCAATGCGAGAGTATGTTAAAGTTAGCAAAATGGTGAACGACCGTCCATTCACAAGCTCATCCTCTTGAAAAAGTGAGTAATACGATATTTTAATACTTATCACATCGTTTAATGTTTGCATACAACATTGTGATGTATTATCAAAGCAAATTCAGAATTCCTACCTAATTGTCCTATATATGTGTGTAATGAGCTAATTTTCTAAACTATATAATGAATATTTTTGTTTATGAGAATATTTGGTTTTTTTTTCAAGTTTGATGATGAGTTAATGGTAGTTGATTTCAAGGTTAACTTGATTATACATCATTTAATCACCCAAATTAGCACTAATTAATCATGGATAATTTTTCTATTCAGTAAAATAGGTGGATAAGGGGTTATCCATTTTACTTCAAAATATTTATTTTTTTCTTGTAGTTGTAGGCCTCAAATAATCTTCCCATGCTTCAAACTAGTCGCAAATCTACCATGTGAAAAATAATAAATATGTTTTTGTTTTCTAAATCTTGTCATGAGATGCTTATTTTCCTAGGATCTGATATCTAAGAGTTGGAAAGTGTACCCCTTACACGATGTTATCAAGAGGGTAACCTTGTTATAGCAGGATTTTTTTTTTTGTAAAATTTATTTAAATACCCCTAAAAATATACCTATAGAAATATACTACTAACCTTAAAAATATCCCTACGTTCTAAAAATCGAAGCAATTAGCTACCAAATTGTTACCGAAGGCCGACGCAACTTACTACTAGTTGCTTCCAAAAAGTGGAAACAACTTTGACTTAAAAGATTTTTTTTACCCTCGGGAGTTCTACAACGTCAACCAAAATGGAAGGTATTTATAATGAACGCGCAATTGGGGGATATGGGAATTGATTGGGGGATATGAATTACTTCCCCCAACCCATGGTGTGTGCTAAGGGGTGACTTTTGGGGACGAAAATACTAAAACACCCTTCCCTCAAAATAAAAATCAAAACTTAAAATCAAAAAACAAAATCATATTCCCATTTCCATCTCCACTTTCTTATTAATCTTTTATGGTTAAAACTTTGAAAACCCAAATGTTCCCATTCTCTTTCAAATTTAATTTTCCCCATTTCCTTTCAAATTTCTCTCCTTCTCCGCCTAAGTGATGAAAAGTTAACATGTCGGAAATGATAAAGAACATGCCAGTAAATGATGAAGACCACTAGGACGTGATGAAGATCATGCCGGAAGTGATGAAGAACATGTCGAAATGATGAAGGTCACTAGGACTGAAGTGATGAAGACCATCCCTTTAATTGATGTAATTCAATGCGGACCAATCCAAAAGATGCTAATTATAAAATCTATTAATGCCGATGTCAAGTGAAAAAAATCAATTTTCAATACTTTTCATCATATGCCTAAGGCATAGAAATTCTAGGATGAAGACCACACCGAAAGTGAGTTAGAGCATGGTTATTTAGGATAAAGACCACGCGGATCGTCAAGAACATGTCGGAAATGATGAAGACCACGCTAGAATTGATGAAATTCAATGCCGGAACTAAATGCTTAGGCATGCTCGATATAAATCTATGTCTGCAGGTAGTTAAGTGAAAAAAAATCAATTTTACGGATACTTTTCATCATATTAGGATGCTCAAAATCGAGCAATCTGATTGAAAGTAGTTAGATAACAAAATCGGAATAAGCGGCCGGGAAGTAGATGATTAAAACGGAAAAAAATAGGTTTTGAAGATCAAAACCTGAAAATTTTAATAACGACTTTGTCATGAAAATTTCGTAAATGTCAGGCATGGTTTTTGGTTGAATACCATGCGCACAACTTTAAATTTGCAACAATGGTGGATTCAAAGAAAAAAAAAATCAAATTTTCAACCTCTTAGCAAAGAATTCTCTCTGTCACAATCATCTTTTATTTTCAAAAAAAAATTTCCACTCAATTTTTTACGTCCTTCTACTCCTCACTCACACAAATTAAAATAAAAACAAACACTAATCTATCCCCCAAATACTTAAGATTTTTACTAATTATTATTAATCACTAATCCCCATTAATGAGGGCTAGATTAGGAATTAAAAAAATACTAAGATAAGGGGTGACCCCGATTTGATATTTGGATCCAATTTTTGTCTTTTTCCTCTATCCCCCAATTAGTTTTGATATCCCCCAATTAATTCTTCTTTATAATATTTCCACTTCTTTTATTAGTTGCCCAAAATCTCCATAATATCCTAAAATCTATATCATAGGCAGAAAAAGTAATGAGCATGTGCTGACCTAGAATCTAATCTGGTACCCAAATAATCTGCCACTGTAGTAAAAAAAAAGAAGTGGGAATGTTATTTATGCTCCTACTATCCATGGATCCCGGCAGACAAGTACCCTTATGGATCTTTTACAAATACCCCTAATGGCAAAACCGCAAATTATGTTCACCAAAAAAATTCTCATAATCCAGCTTTTTAACCTTCGTATCTTAGATTGAGATTTCTTCTTTATTCTCACTCGAGAAGAATTAATTGAACCAGACACATCTTCATCGTTTCACCACCAACACCATTCCGTCTCCGCCACCACCACCATCTTCATCGTTGCCATTATCGGCTCTGTCACTACCTAAACCACCACCTATAACACCTCATCCAACTCTTAAACAATCGATTTTGATTTACAAAACTAAATCGATGAAGAATCATTAGATACGGGTGGAGGAATCACAATCTTCGGCCGAGAAGTCAACACCACCACTATTACGACGACGACGACCACCATTTCAACAACAATGACAACTTCATTTTCCAGATAAAAAATGGAAACTAAGGTTATGCAAAAATTAAATCAGAAACTAATTTTTCAGATTCTGCAATTCAAAGTTTAAGGTTTCAATTTATGAAAATTTTCGATGTTTGTTGCATAGATTTATCAAACGGAGATTGAGTATTCATATGGATCGATACAAATTGATTGTGTATTGATGATTTTGTTACATTAAAAATGTCATATTTAAATCATGAGGCGGAGTTTCAAGACAAAAATCAGGTGGATAATGGGTTTCTCGGGTAAACATTCAAATAAGGTTAAATGGATTTAAGGTATGGATGTCGCTCTACGAGATGCGGTCGGGTCTAATGTGGCGACCGATGGAGAAGAATAGAGAGGAGAAATGTTTTGTTAATGGTTTGAGGTGGTTGCGGGTGCGAGAGGATTAATGTTGGTGTTGTTGCTGTAAGAAAATAGAGCGAGTATGTCATTTCCAGGATCCGTAGTTCTGGGGATTATGAAGTTGGGGTACAGTTTGTTGTGCAATGAATCGAAATAGATGAATGTTTTAGACCGCATAGATTGCAGGTGTTGTTTCCCTGGAACTGAAAGGAGGACAGTTGAAAGGAGATGGCAGTTGAGGTGAAGATACACAAGAAGTGTTGAGCAACACACTAGATGGAGTATCTTTGATGAATTAATGAGCCGGTTAAAGCGATGATGGTGCTCAAGAAGAATGGAGAAAAGGATATGATGGCAATTGTGATTGATTAAAGAATATGTAGATCTTTGTTGAGTTGTGCCGACAATGTGATATTGATATGAAGTAATGAAGCTTCATGGTTGTTCTTTGAAGATATGAATGGGGAAGGATTTAATGGGTTAGTGTTGGAGTGCTGAATAGATGAATGATTAGTTTGTGCAGGGAAGATGTGGCATAAATGATATTGCAGTGATTGTTGTTTGGCTTATACTGTGGCAAGATAGACAGAGAATGGAAGTGAAGTCGTTGGCTTGGGAAGATGCATTATAGGTTTTGATGTGATAGGATAATGAGCTGAACTGGTGCTTTCCCAGCTCGTGATGGTTTATATTGTGATGGAGTGGTGGCGATATGTGTTGGCTTAAGAGTTTGCAAGGCCGAGATAGTATAGTTACAGTTATAGCAACGAGATGAGAGGCGGGTACCGAGACAATGGTGCTAGAGAAAGAAAGGGAGCAATGGTAATGAGACGGCTTACATTTAAGGTGGCACTGTTGCCTGGAGTTGGATTGCGAGGCATGATCTGAAATGTGCAGATTATGAAGTTGTTTTAGATAGTTCTGAGTTCACTAGCAGATGCAAAAAATGCAGGTGGTTGCTATGCAGTGATTTTGATGGAGATTATGAAGTTGCAAGAGAAGCTGTAGATTGAGTATTGGTTCAGTCAAGAGAAATATGGTTGGTGTTGATGATGATGCTATTGCTACAAAAATTGGCAGAAGTAACAGTGCAATAAATTTCGTGTATACTCTCTCTTGATGCCATTATCGATTCAGAATTTAATTTGCTTGAATAGTGTGATATTAATCGTATAAACATCGCTCGGCCTTGCAACCCATTTGCTTGAATAGTGTGATATCAAAATAGCTCCATTTTGATGGAGTGATATTCAACTTGACCAAGTTGCTTCTAATATTTTGGAGACAATGTGCTAGTTGCTTCCAACTTTGAAACAACTTGACCAAGTTGCTTTCACTGGAGGCAACTTGAGCTATTTGATTCCGTGATTGGAGCGGCTTGAGCTAGTTGATTAGGTTCGAGGCAACTTGGTTATGTTTTTGGGTCCATTTATTCATCTGAAATTATCTTATACATATATCTTAGAGTATTTTGTGACGAATTTGTGGTGCAATGGTAATACAGGGTTGTGTTGAGTTGCTGATGATGGTTGTCTTCTTGGTGCTCATGGTTTAAAGTCAAGAGAGTAGATGAATGCTTAGGAGGTTTAGAAGGAACTCAATATGAATCCAGTATTGAAAGGCAATCGAAGTTGTTACCGCTTGTTGTTGGCCGATGGTGCTTGAGTAGGGGCATGAAGACTGCACTTATTGGCTCATGTTGCAAGTGTGCATAGACGGTTGCCAGAATATGAAGTCACATGTGCAGAGTCACAAAGAATGCAGATGGAGGGGTGTGGTGTTGTATGGTGGTTGTTTGAATTGCTGTTGAACACCTAAGGTGTGGCGAACCGTGGTGCAATGTGGTAGACAACCGACTATATGTTCGAAGATGTGTGTTCGATTCACACGAGGTTCACTTATTTGTGTATAATTTTTATTTTTTAGAGACAACTTGGTAAGTTACCTCTGCATATATGAGAAAACTTAGGCTAGTTGTTTCACTTTTCAAGACAACTTTGTGCTAGTTGCCTTTATTGTCAAGACAACTTGAGCTAGTTCGGACATGGACACAATCAAAGAAGTCGACTCCACATGGTGGTGGTGGCTACGCGACGATGGTGGCTGATCGCGGTGATGGCTGGCGGCTGGGCGGCGCCTGGCTTGTTGGCGGCCTGCTGTGGTAGTGCGTGGTGGTGTTCACAGCGCCGCGGTGGTTGGCCATGGTGGTGGCTCAAGTGGTGGTGGTTGTTTGCAGTGGTGGTCGGCGGTGGTGGTCACGGTGGTGGTGGTCGCCGGTGGTGGTGGTTAGTGGTGGTGGTGGTTAGTGGTGGTGGTCGCCGGGTGGTGGTGGTGGTCATCGGGTGGTGGTGGGAGGCGTGATCATGGTGTGTGGACATTAGAGATATTTTTATTTTTATTTATTTATTTATTTTTCGAATAGTGGTGGTGGTGGTTTTGTAGTATTCACTATATAAAAGAGGGTATTTTAGTAATGTATTAGGTCTTAGGGGTATTTGTAAAGTTCATAAGGGTATTTTTGCAAGGGGTCTCATAGTAGGGGTATATAGATAATGTTCCTAAAAGCTAATGTGGCTCAAAAATCAATCTTTCAATGAAAATTATTGAGATTCAAAAGCTATTGGTAATCTAAATAATCTTGGTAAAGGGGCGGCAAAAACTGGTAGAGGGGCGGCAAGTGTGATAGCAATGTCTCTCTTATTGGTTAGAGGGTGTCCTATAGGGGTGTAGATTGACTAGATTACCCTTTTCACCTTAAATCAACCAAAATCAAATCAATTTTTTTTAAACATAATGAATCAAAAAAAAATCAAATCAGCTTTTTTTTCATCTTCTCTTCTCCTCCATCAACCGTGAACCTCCATTAAAATTGAAAATTTCATCATCTTCGATTAATCGGCGATTTGAAAAATATTTGGAAAAACCTACTGGGCTTAATTTATCGTGTTGGATTTAAGTTAATTTTGTATCAAAATTAGGTTTTGTATGAAAATTGAAATTGAAATTTCGGGTTTATGTGAGTTACTTGCCAGTAATAACTCAATTACTTAACCGTAATCGGAGATTTTACCAACCGTATGTTCTTATATCCGAGAATTTTCTTCGACTTACGGCTGGTTTCGAGCATTGACTACCAACCGTGAATCGAGTTACTGCTGGTATCAGCATTTAGTTACCAACCAGAATCGGGTTTTACGATTGGATTCTTCCGAATTTAACCAGCTTATGGTTGGTAGCCGATAAACTTCATGTTAACCAGAATTCAAGAGTATACGGTAATCAAGCAAAATCGCAACCGTAAGTTCTTCCGAAATTCAAAAGTTTTGATTTTGTTGTGTACTTTAGATAATTTTGAGCGAGAAAAAGCTAATGGGAATCCAATTTAGAAATATACGTGTCACCTTGGAATCACTCATTTTGGTTGAGTGAATCAAAATCTAGGGTTTCAAAAATATTTTCTTTTTCTTCTCCTCTAAATATTTTTTTATAACTCTAAAAATATGATGTTGAGTTATAATAAGTGAAAATTAATTATCAACACTAATCTTGATTATTAGCAATAAGGGCTAATTAGTCATTTCAGTTTTTATTGATAAGTGGGCACTTGAATCTGCTTGTAATGACCTTTTTGTCTTATTAGGTTGCCGCCCCTACCAATTCTCGCCGCCCTTTACCAAGATTGAATCTAAAATATATGCATTGTGCCTGAAAATGTGCTAACCTAAAATTAACACCTTATAAACCGAAAACTTATTTATTGTCTAAAATCTGCCATTGTGATCAACAATTTACTTCAGGTACCTGATAATAAGCCACAAAATCCAAAATTTATTCTTATACGCTCTTACACTATAATTTGTAGTAAAATATTAGAACCCACAATTGGGGGATATCAAAATTAATTGGGGGATATGGGAATTACTCCCAACCAAAGGTGTCTCGTTAAGGGGCATTTTTTTGGGACAGAAAATACTAAAACACCCTTCCCTCAAAATAAAAATTTAAAAACTTAAAATCAAAAACAAAAATATATCCCCCATTTCCATCTTCACTCTTATTAATCTTTTTAGGGTTAGGACTTTGAAACCTAAATATTCCCACTCCCTATCAAATTCTAAGATTTTCGCCACTCCCTTTCAAATTCTCTTCCTTCTCTCGCCTGCTCCTCACTTTGAAAATGATTTTTTTCTTTTAACATTCTGAAATGATGAAGACCATGCTCTAAATGATGAAGACCATGCCTAAGTGATGAAGACCACGCCTAAGTGATGAAGACCATGCCAAATATATATTTTACATCGCTGTAAGTGATTTAAGACCATGCCGAATTGATGAATTCGATGCCTGAATCTAAATTCGGCCAATGCATGCTTCCGATATAAATCTATCAATGCCTGGTAGTCAAGTGAAAAAATCAATTTTCCGGATACTTCTTCATCATATGCCGCATAGAAATTTAAGCAACATACTATGCCGTAAGACAGGTACCTGCGATGCTCGAGAATTAACTGACCATGGCTAAGAGTGGACTCGATTAAAAAAAAAAAAAGATTTTAAAGATCAAAACTTCAAACATTTTGATTATCGTAGTACCATCCCCGATAGTGGACAAATATTTATGAAAATTTTCAACAAATGTCGGCGATGGTATTTTTCTGGTTGAATACAATGCCAGACCTGAGCTATTTCAACAGCAACAATGGTGGATTCAAAAAAGAAAAAAATAATCAAATTTTCAACCTCTTAGCAGCCAATTCTCTCTTCACAATCATCCTCCACTTTCACCAAAAAAATTGCCTCTCAAATTTTTTTTTCCATCTTTCTACTCTCATCTCACTCACCCAAATACAAATACAAATACTAATACTATATTAACAAATACTTAAGATTTTTACTAATTATTATTAACCACTAAACCTGATTAGTGAGGAGTAGATTATGATTTAAAAAAAATACTTAGATAAGGGGTGACCCTGATTTGATATTTGGATCCAATTTTTGTCTTTTTCCTCTATCCCAATTAGTTTTGATATCCCCAATTGTGGGTTCAAACATTATGCAGCACGATGTCATAAAGTTTGGGAAAGTCAAATGCAAATCCCATATACATATTAAGAAAATGAGTAGATGATGAGCCCAATTCAACTGACTACAAGTGTTCTCCTCTACTTTATGGTGTCCAACTATATCAAGAAAATGAAAAGTAGATGAGAATGATGCAGTACTGCTTCAAAAATAGTGAATCTTCCATATTGCCGTCCATCATCATAACTAAAGCTTTTTCAAAGCTCGCATTATCATCTAACAAAGATCAACTCCAACTTGTTCATGCAATGAAACAAAAAAATAAAGTGAAAAAGTAATATTGAGAGTAACATGACAATGGAACACACCGCAACATGCCATAAAGTTGAGGTGACATTTTACTCTTCTTTTAGGCTAAATTTGCGCCAATTCGTAGTAAAGATCATTTCCATACTACTACTATGCAGTGAAGAACATTGCCTTACTATCACCGTGGGTTACTAAGTTTCACAGAAAATTTATTAATGATTGTTTTGTTTTATATGAATTTAAAAACTTCGATAAAATTTGGTACCTATTAGAGCCATAAATTACGGACACCCTTTTATTGTCTTCTGAAAGCTTTGAATTATCTAGGAATGTAAATCTGCGGCTAGCACTATGCGGATCAAGATCAAATTTTCTACTATCACCACGAAATTATTTTACTTTGTTAATTAGTGAAGAAAAGATATCACGATTCATGCATGACCATCACATTGGTGAATTGAGTACTTAGTTTGTCTCATGGCAATGTTATTGGGTCACAAACGACCATAAAACAAAAGTTCAATGATAGTTGTGATTCCAGTTAGGGATTTCATTTCTTACACTTTATTTCATAAAGAGATGTAGACACTAGACATGTTTGTTGGAAATAATTATATGTCATATAAAAAGATTTACACTATCAATGCAGTAGTTATAATTAACTTTCATTATTGTTTTTGTTTTGTGGTCATATTTGTTCTTGTCATTTATATTTCTTAAAAGCAAATCCAATTTTCATTTTTTTTTTTTTTTCAGCATAACCCCCCATTTCATTTGCAGGTTTATATGTAAAGTTTTCTTTACTGACTGAATTCAGGCCTATGCCACTTAATCGGACCGCTACTAGATAACAAAAATGTCATTAAAATAACTTCACACCACCCTTATCCAACACTCCTACCCAAGTACCTATTTTATCCCTAATGTTAATTAATCGTATTAGGTGTTAATTATGTTTTAGATGTGAGATCAACTAATGTTAAAGAGATCTTCAAAACATCAAACAACTTGATTTTTTTGATTTTTTTTTCAGAATAAGACTCAGACCCGAGCCACGCTCACGCACTCCGTAAACCGATTCTCAGCTGGTGTTTCCAAAGCACAAAGCGACTTCCATAATCTGCTGACGCTAGTATATGTATAATCCGGATTGACGCAATCGGGTTTTATGTGTGATTATCCTTACAACAATGTGACCGCTGTGAGGGAGAGCCGAGGAGCCACCGAACGATCAGATCGATGACTTAGGAAATGGGGCTACACACTTAGATATGTGTTGAAATGGCACGAGAACACAATGTCTGGATTGAGTCCAACTGAGATGATGGGGCATGGTCACAAGCTCTCTTCCGATTCCACCGCATCATGGCACGATAGTGATGAAACAAAGGTAGGTAGAAACACAACTGACGACAAAGTTATTCTTCTACCATGCCACATACGGCATAATACTTTTCTCACTATCAAACCTGTGGCTCGTATCTCCACCTCTCAAGTATTTCTGATGGATCCTAGGCGCATTTCATCATCATTCTCGCTTCTACAACCCAAATGTATATAAACCGAGCTATTGCCCTCTTCGCAACATTTTTTTCTGCTCATTCTCATTATCAGGGACGCATTTAACACATACATCAAGCCTTTAAACCCCCAGGCTGACCCTAGTGACGCAGTTATAGTCCTCGTGAGGGCTTACATAGAGATCTCAATCCCACAAAACCTACACAAAAACTTCTAAAACCATCAATCTTAGTCGCAGGGAATCCAAGTCCGATACACCCTCCATGAAGTCCGTAGGCATACCCGGATTGGATACCACGAATTGATAGCGTGCATCAATGCGAATGCTTCCTCCTTTTCTCCAAGCAGCTGCTTGACGACTTCATATACGTAAAACAAAAACACAAACTTACTTTGTTAGTGGTGTTTAGTAAGAAGATCAAACAACTCGAATTACGTAAAATAAACCACAAAAATACTTACAAATTGTTCAATGGAGTAGCTAAAGTGGATAGTGTTCAAAACTGCTTTTGATAGCTAAAAAGTAAGTATCGCATTTTCATGACTAGGTGCCTACCATGGACTTGTTGAACACTTCTTCCATTAAGATTCCAAACTCTTGCTTATATTCGTTGTATACCCTTTCCCAAAAGGTTACTGACATCCACCCTACGAGGACCTGATTTCAACTCGAGTTTCCACGTACTCATGCTTTGGTGACGGATAGATCTTCATTTGAATCAAATGATGCCATTTTTTTTGCATTGTGGAGGTACAAAATGAATATTTGTGGAGTATATGGAGGAAAGAGAATAGGAATGAGCAATTTTGGGGCCAAATGGGGTCTACGGGACGAGGTCTCTATATATAGTAAAAGTCTCTAATCGGCTATTTTTTTTTTTATTTTATTTTAAAAGGTGAAATAATTTCAAATAATCGTCTCCTCAAGGCCCTATAGAATCCAAATTGTGTTTTTGCGCGCAAGATGAATCACTTTTCTTTGTGGACCAACACAAACCGATCAAAGAAGTTTAAAAAATTTGGAATTTTCACCTGACACTAATTGGTTTATATAGATGCATATGTGATCCGATTGTAGCTTGAGAAACATACAGGAAAAATAGCATTTCTGAGGCATAAAGAATCGGATTTATATTCTTACCATACACATAAACCGATTGCTTTATGGGAATATAGGACAATCAATTTATGTTGACAAAATTGAGCAGAACTTACTGTTGGCATGTCAAACTCAGAATTACTCGAAAGCAACACATAATTATAATTAAAATTTCTAAGTGCATATAGGTCTCAACAACCACAGTGATCATCCAAAATAAAACCTAAAATATCCCAAAAGAGTGTTAAAAACTTAAAACAACCTCACAAGTCTTAAAACTCTACAACTTAGGAAACGCTTAAAGAGCAAAGCACCTTTACCATCACCGGAGCATTTGCACCACCACCACCAATCAATAAACATAACCACCGGAGCATTTGTCAAAGCACCACTCTCAAGATCGCTGAAGCAAAGCATCTTACTCAAGAATGCTTCGTCTAAATGCATGGCTTGATATTGAGCCTATTTCTTCCCACATACCTTCCATAAATCCAGCATGGCGATCCTCTGCACACGAAATCATGTTTCTCCTCATCCTAGTGAACCTCATGACTTCACGGAGCCTCTTCTGAGCGTGTTTGTCTAATGCTGCTAAGAGTGGCTTGTTCAAGATTTTGCGTCCATGCGCCCAAAAGCAAATCCTATAGAAGCTTCTTCTCCTGCACCTGTCTCCGGGGTTCCCTAAGAATATCCTGCCAAGGTGAGCTCTCGAAAGTGTCAAACGCTAGGTATCCGAGCCCACATCTACATAAAAAAATCAAAATCAAGCAACAACTCGGCAGACATAACTAAACATATGTAATCCGATGCTCAACAACAAAACATACAGGAGTGTTACAAATATAACTGAATCGTTTGTGGGATACATATATAAACACCGGGATCATGGAAATGAAATCTGAAGAGACAACTGCCTAACCCTGATCATGGGATCGCACAGTTGTGGGTGCATCCCAGTAACGCGATTATTTTAAAGAAACTTATAAACCGACCTCTGGGTGATGTATTTTCATATTTTGTTTCTAAACCTAGAACTCGGGCCGATGGCACTCATCATATAAACCGGTTTACTCGCATGCTTCTTCATGTCGAAAGAACATGTCCTTAATCGCTTTGATCTGACATGTCAATATAAACTGATCTCTGCAATCGTAGATTTCGATTTTCTAAAATCAAGATTTAAACATGTAAATCAATGAAGAAATGCTAATTCATAGAATGGGGTTGATGGAGATTTACCTTTTTCTTGGCTGGATCAAGATCGCTGAGTAATATGGATCCAAAAAAAATTTGATTAGGCTTTAGGAATCTGGAAAGATTTTTTGTGATGAAAAAGAAAAGTTAGGTTTAGAGCTAAGGTTTTTATGTTTTTGGATTTACATCGAAATGAAAAAGATTAGTATTTATAGGAGATTGTTTTTTGTAAATGAACGGGATAAAATTAGTATTTTTGGAGTTTACAGCTCTCCATAGGAATTTGGTGATGTGGGAAGGGAAACTTTGATAGCCCCAATTAAATGGGTATATACCCAATTTGTTTATTTTTTTTTTTCCTCGTTATCAAATTATGTTGTAATACTATATTTCAATGACAAATGCTATCCCAAGACCACAAGAAGCCCATCACACTGCGCTCTTCTTTACTGCTAGACATCGATTCAATAGCTTGGATTCGCTCAGAAAGGATCTACCACTTCTGCAGCACCCATCATTTCCGTGATCAAGGCTGTTGAACTCATTTAGCGACGAATCCAGAAAACCTCTTTGAAAGGGATAGCCTTTCCCGCAAACGGCGGACACACTGTTTATTTCAATCGACAATGATAAATGATATGTATCCTCTTCCCTTCCCAATGGTGTCAAGTATCCTGTTGGAGCAACCCCAATAACATGGGACCCCATAATCCCAATCAAGGGATCAAGGGCTAAGATCCATGAATCAATTGGGGAAGGGAGTAGAAGCGGTAGCACTTCTAAAGATGTGCACAGTCTGTTTTCACCCCCGGCAGTAAACAGTGATTTTCTACAAAGTAAAAAGAAAAATAAAAGAAGAAATGATAATACAAAGATTTTGAACATGGTTAAAACTTGAAAACTGTAGGTTGTCACTGATCTGGTTTTTATTACCTTTGCCCTCACAGAGCCGACCAACCTCCACCGTTATTTTAAGCTTTTCAAACTAAAGGCATGCCCGACATAAGTGACAGGATGTCAATGAACAAAAGAAATAATAAGGACCTCAGTGTGTCATTTCCTTCTGGCAGCTTTTCCACTCTCTTGGCATGCCATAAAATTTGTTTATAAGCATATATTTCGACAGGTTCATCGGATCCGTTATGCGCCTTAACCTTGCAAATCTAGGCAAAAAAAAAAGGAAAAAAAGTTGTGCGCCGAACCTTTTGTATGCCTGGTAATTTTTTTGTATGCCCAAAATCATGGTTCTTCGGAAAATTGAGTATTTTGGGCAGGCCCAATTCCCTTGAGCAAACCCAGTCCAACAAACCTGTCATTGTAACCCTGAACTTATGAGCCCATTTCTGGAAACTGAGGGATCTTTGCCCCTCATAAAAAGCCCGAGTCCAGATTGCCGGCCGCTTATCATGGAATGCTTAATATTGACACTAAATGTATGGCTATACATTTACCTCTTGTTCAAAGTGAAAGGATTATGCTTACAATCGAGAAATATGCAAGTCCTATAGGAATCACCATCAACGCGCATAACTAGATAGATTTAATTCGGTACAGTACGCATGTGGACTATAAATCCTTGCCAAATTTACGTAGACACATGAACAAGAGCCGTGGAAGAAGCGAATTTCTGAGAATATTTAAAGCTTAACTTCTAAGCCCAAGCTAACTGGTTATAATTCGATATGCTGATATTCTGTTTCTGTGAATCCCCTAACGAGTGGGATATATTGATACACTCAACTTTCTGAGTCCATTTTTCAGCCGGGGCTGCACCTTCTTCTCTAATGGAAACTATGCTTCAAACATTCAATATACTATTTAAAAACCTCAACCACGACAATGCAAACAGCGGTGGCTGTTTCCACCTGCGAAATATGTGTAGAGCCAGTTCCACTGAACGAAAAGTTCAGAAACATGGAGGCAAGTGGATGTTTCATCCCTATTGCACGAATTGTGTTGCCAATATATCGAAACAAAAGTGATTCGACAACATGTCGGATATAAAGTGCCCTAATACCAACTGCTCCGTTCTCATGGATGCATTATCTTGTCGTTCAATCCTCCCTAAAAAGGTATTCGATAGTGGTGGTCAGGCTTTAGAGAGTCCGCAGTACTTTTAGATGCACAAAGCTGTGGGTTTGCATGGAAGATGTTTTTGCCCTAACCTTATGTGTTCTGAACTGATTCTGAATGAGTGTGGAAACCAAGTCTATGGTGAAACGATCAGACTGCCCAAACTGCAAGGAAGTATTTTGTTTTAGTTGTATGGTTCCATGGAAAGAAAATCATCAATGCCGTCACCAAACAATGACATAGCGATTGAGGTTGATATGGATAGAAACGATATTTTGTTCATCGAGACGGTTAAACGAAAAATACAATGATGTCCAAATTGCTACTTTACATTCAACGAGTTCTGGTGGGTGAGGGTTATTGCAGCTGCATGTATTGCAGGTTCTTTTCATATCTCTGTATCTTGATTTTTTGACTCTTTAATCTGAACTTTCATTGCATCTGACTCTAAAATTTCTAAATTATAGATTGTAAATACTTTTGAATCTAGTCAGATGTGCTAAGTGGTCAGGGTACTAAATTATATCTGCAAATTATGATTTTGGTTAACTTTTCTTTGGTATTTCTTTTGCCTGGCTACAGATGTGGAACCCTATTTTGTTATGATTGCCGAGAATGGCCTCCTGTATGCGAAGAAGACGTTTACCTGTTGGGTGTGTCTGAAGATGTCTGTTGGTTTATGGATTTATTATAGGTCTTCATCTGGTTAATCAACTTCCTAATTCACAGGGAATGATCACGAAAATGATTGTCAATTTCTGTTTTTAAGCTATCATCAACAATAAATATATTATTAAGTACCGCTCACACATTATGTGTCTATTTGACTGCAAACTTTATGTTGTAAATGTTAGTGTAGCAGAACCGGGGTGCGGAGTGGTTTAATGCATTGAATGCTAGCTCTTAACTTGTGTTATGGTTTTTGTTCTGGTGTTTGTCTGGTACCAAAATGTGCATCTTTTTTCAAACTTGTATGCATGTTGACAATGTCATATTGACCGCATTTAAGCTCGCTCTAGACGACTTTTTTTGATATGTTTGAACTTGGGTATACCGACTGAAAGACTTGTCACTCCATAAAATTCTTGACTGAAGATTATACTGTTGCGGGTTTATCGAGGGTGAGTATCTGGGTGGAAGTGATTTTCTGCTGGTGAGATATAACTATACTTGGAGGAGCTCTCTTGCAGGGACTGAGCTAAAAAAGTAAGGACCAAACAGCAAGGGTTTTAAAACACCAGCAATACAACTTTGTTGACTGTAACTTTCGAGTCTTTTAAACATCATTCATTCGGAAAAGTGAAAACCGAACTTCCTAAGCTGGGATTGTCGCACCCCAATCGCATTCTTTTTTTATGGACATGAAAAATTATTAGGTGATGGTACCAGGACCTGAGTTCGAAAACTATTAGCATTCAGTACCGAGATAAGGGCAAGAAAAAGCATTCAGTACCTGGGCAGGGGTTATTAAAAAAGAAAAGCTAAAAAAAGTGGACAGGAAAGCAAGTTTTGCCTTCTGATGCTGCAACAAACATGATTAAGTCGCATCACCCGAATCGTAATATGCAAAATTTCACAATGTTTTTTTATGAATCCTATTATTGGGGCTTAGAAAGTCAAGTTTTTTTTTTGAGGGCTTTCTAGGGTCACCAAATATCAATTGGGACACCCCTCATCATATATTTATATAAAGACTAACATGACCCATATGATTTTAGATAATTAACTTGATAAACATTATTAATCCTGATTAATGACACCATCTCTTTAAGCAGTTGATGAAAATAAAATCAAAAAACAAAATTGAAATCAGAGGGAAGAGAAGAAGAAGAAGAGAAAAAAATTTGAGAATTTTTGCAAATGCCCACATTCAAGCAAAACTTTGATTTAGGTGGACTTCATCTTCAAAATATGATATTAATACCCATCAATAATGATCGGGCTTCTTTGCTGATTTTTCAGAAAATCATGAAATTTTTCTCAAACTCAAAATAACCTTATGAGCCTTACTGCTTTCTAAGGATCAACCAAGAAGAAGAAGAAACAAGAAACAAATGCTCAAGAATACTGTATACCTCATTCTAGCTTCACTTCAGCTTTTAAGCTAAATCGCGTAAGCTTCGCTTTTTTCCTTTCGAACTCTAGGTTTCCAAACAGTACACAATCGCTGCCTGAAACCATGAACTCTGACCTTATTCGCTTATACGACTCACACCTCTACGAACTCCCAAAAGCAGGTGAAACCCACGATGGAACAAATGAATATTTCCTATTTAAAGTATTAAATGCCATTCATCGCCGATTTATCACGATGATGATTACCCAATGTGTTTGGTTTTACTGGGCCACTTTTAAGCCGATATCCGACTATCCAAATATTGGGAAACCAACGGCCAAGAACTCCTATACGTAAAATGTTTCTGATGGCTGGGACCATTGGTGGTCGACTCCATCCGCAGTAAGAGCTTGACGCACTCAGCGATATCCTCTATCGACCCAGATGTTTGCTTGTATTAACGGGCTATAACAGTAAGTTTTCGACTCCAGCCGCTTAGTCCTTGACGCCTTGGTCTTCGGCTTCACCTGCCTGCTTCGCAGATTTTTGATTAAATGACGTGACATATTTGATTCTATGATCAAGACCGCATAATCCTAAGGGAAGACTCAAGAGGTCGCAGGAAGACCAAGAAGGTACAGGGAAGCATCGAGAGGGCGCTATGGTAGGATCTAATGCCACCTGTGCAAGTTTCCGAGACACAAGTGCTCACTATGACAAAACAACTCATGAGTGGAAAGATAACAAAGATGCAAAGATGTGGCCTCGAGAACATAGGGATGAAAGATGTGCATCAATTGGTCCATTGACAACAAAAGCATTTCAACCCGTGATTTGTGGAACTGCAAAGCTTACTACTGATATCGGCTATGAACTAATACACGACTTAGTAATTTAGCCAAGAACATCAATTAATCAATAGTTGGTTATCCACGCATTTTGAATTGTTAAAAATTGTGTTTCTGATAGATACCAAAACACTAGTATCCATTCATTCAAGGTACATTAATATCCAATTACTAAAAACAAGCTAAATCCCCGCAAATATACTAAAAGAAAGTCTTGATTCTTGAATGATAAAAGCTAAGAAGATGAACATACTAAAAAAAGTCTTAAACAAGTACATAAACCACTTATTCATCATTAGACCAATATTTCTTGGGAACATCATCAGAAGATGATGAAGAAGAACTTTTGGGAGTTTGGGAACCACTCATACAATCATCCTCGTCGTCAGTATATAGATCATCCGTCATTGGATTATGTAACTCCTGAAGCATGAGAAGCAGTGTTTTTTGTTGGTCGCAATCCAAATATAAGACCTCCTCAATGTTACGTTGCAGTCCCCTGCTATCCACTTAGCTCTCGCTTAACCGTCATCGTATCAATGTCACACATTGGAAGCCCTTGGGCTTCTTTTTCCTTTCGTGGTTTCTAAAAATGGTGAAAAACAAATCGTAGTTATACACCATTGCCAGAACTAAAAAAACCCATCCCGTGGTAAAAATATTGGGATGATCGAGACATCCTAACCGTAAATAAAGTCTCGCTTATAAACAATGGACACGACCTAGCCAGTACAAATTACGGCTGGAAGTGTGGACCCTACCTAACCGTAATTACTAAATCGGCTAGGGAAACATGGATAACGTCAAGAATCATCTTACATGCTAGGAAACAACCGAAAAACACTACAAAAAATCCGCTAACACAAGGCTTTTTACGGTTGGGAATGTCCCATCCGGGTAAACATACAAAGGTTGGGATATCAAAATTTCCTAACCGTTTAAGAGGTTAACGGCTGGGAGTTTGTGATGTCCCAACCGTTAGGTTGCAATGACGGCGAGGACGATATGATATCCGAGCCGTAAACCCTTCATAATGAATTTTGAAACCTAGCTTGATTGGGGTATATCCGCATTAATCAAAGCCACATGGCAAAGCCAAGCCATCCTTAACTTGTATTTTCTAAATGGCTAATATGCCCTTCTTAATTAACACTAAAATTCTCGATTAAGTTAATTAATTGAGTTTAGGATTAAAATTTTGAAATTATAAATTCAAAAATCAAACCTTCTTATCCGTCTTATGAGTTCGATTTCGATCAATAAAATTTGGTTTTTAAAAATGGTCATATGAAGGTTCAATACAAAGTTGGTTGTTCCTGCCTGCAAGGTCCACTTGAATAACCTATCGACCAATGTTCAACTCGCGGCCCACTTTGAATAAAGTCACGACTGTGTTTCTACCGACATTGTATTCCAAGAACATTTTTCCATCATTCAGTTGCTTTAATTTTACTACAAGATGGAAAATTTTCCTACAACGCCTAAGCTATCATAAGGTCGGCAAGCAAATAGTTTTTAACACCGCCCTGACCAGAAATGTGAATGTTAAGGATTTATAACCTTGCCGACTTGTACTTATACCAAAACAAAAACAAAATATGGAAGATGTAATTCACTTTATTCATGCAATTTGGTTACTACATTGATTGAACATAAAACAATGCACTTAGCATGGGATTGCCTTTAAACCCCTGTGCTAATCTCTGGAAGTGGACGAGTTATATCCTTTAAACCCTAGGCTTAATTCCCCGATGTTGTGAAGTCAAGAGTTTTCCAACAAACAGGAGGTCTTAAGGATTTCATTAGCTGTGAGCTTCTCTTTGCCTCCGCTCCACCCGAACAAGAAATTAATTCAAAAACATTGCTATGCCTATAGTGGTCGACAAATATAACCTATCCCATTTTAAACATGGTAAAGTGGTCCAATTAAAAGATGCGTGATGGACGGCTACACTCGGTGGTATCACTTCAAAACAGCCTTCCTGGCTTCCCAACAAAAAATGTACATGAATAAATACCACTATACGCCGTGCCCAAGGTCCATCACACATACATTGCTCGCTAACAAACTCGCATGGTTTTATACAATACCCTTCCTGATTAAAAACTCTAGGCATCAGAAAACATTCAAAAGAAGCAATGATAGGTAAAACAAAATGTCACTTCATTAAAAAACTCGATCAGATATACAGCTGAATAGACCCCATTACCGTTAGTAGTATTATAGAAACTATACATCCAAGAAGTTCTTCAACCTTATAGCTGGTGCCACCAAACCCTAACCATGAAAATCCCGAATGTCGATAACAAAATACCTTGCCTCTGTCAGCCGCAACTTCCAATCAAAATTTCGGATTTTCTCACTAATTTGACATGCAAACATGAAATCGAAGTACTAGAGTGAGTTTAAGCAGCCCTTACTTTCTTAACGCACCATTTGTGCTTTTCAAGGCTTCGATTTCTCTCCTTCTTCACGGTTTTTTCTTCACTTTTTGTTGAACTATTTTTACAATTTCGGATTGAATTATTGCGCTTTCTATTTGTTTGCTTCATCTACTAGTCAGGATCCATTGATGAAGATTAATCTGAGTTTTGAATTCCATAACTCTTAACGAATTGATCACAAAAGTTTTTGATGGTGGTGGTGGGCGGGGTCGGTATATGAGGAGAAGAAGAAGAGAGAAGATGAAAATGAAGAGAATAAAATCTGATTTAGGGTAATTAAGATTATTAACGGGTAAGTTTTGAAAACTTACCCATTAGACTTACCCTAAAACCCACAAAAATGTCCCTTTAAAATCGCGAGCATACCCCAATTAGTTTGGGTATACCCCAACTTCTTCAAATTTGAAATACCCTAAAACATAATCGAACCTATTTTTTTGAATCTCATGCTCAAAATAGCCGGGTATGCGATCTACCTCAGGGAGTCATTTGCAGGAGGATTTCGGCGCGTTTGACCGCATTGGTTCACCACATAGGGATTTAGTAGTTCTGTTGAGAGACTGGTTCACCATATCTCCATTAAAAGGAATGTATCAATAAATCTTGCCAAGGTGTTTCGTAATCAAGAACTGCTCCATCAGTTTGATCTTGTCACTCTTGGTCTCTCACTTCGCCGTCTCGAGAATCAATCGAGAATAAAAAGTTTCAGATTCTGGCTTTTTGAGAGCTTTTGGAGAAGACATGGCATGGAATAGAGAAAACGAAGGAGAGAGGGTTAGGGATCTAGTAGGATTAGGTTTGATTTAATTTTATTTAGAAGTAGTGGTAAATCTGTGAGATCTCTTGCGTCACCCAAATCTCCCCATCTAGTTTTTGCCTCCCCAAAGCATTTAATCCCCCAAAATGGTCAAAAGACCAGGACTTTCTAAGCCCCAATAATAGGCTTCTTTTTTATTTATAAAAGGCTTCTATTTTATTTATAAACTGTTTGCAGCATAAACACATTTGTAAAAAGGTCTTGCTGGTATCTTGACATCTCATTCTTGAATACTTTTGTGCAGGAGGAATTCTGAAGAGTGAATACTACAACTCTACAGCAGATGTTGATTTTTATTTTGATGGTTCTTATAAAGATCTTAATATGGGTAAGGCTGGGAATTGTCTTATGTGATAACACAGTAGAGTAATTCACCAAGAGTGAGACCTTGGACCGACATAAAATGCAAGGCTGAAAGAAATTTCATTTTGGCTATCTTCTCGCGTAAGATTTAATCATTTAAAGTTATGTTTGTCAATGACGCTTTAATTAGTGGATTTGGCCAAAGAAGGCAAAGGAGAAGCTGGATTACGTAGAGTGATCTTTTAGAAAAAATGGATTTCTTTTCAAATAGTTTTAGGTTTAATGTTGTGCATATTAAGAGACTCAAAATAAGGTAAGGATCGCTTGCAGCTTGCATAGGAAAGTTTCTTTAAACTTCATGGGTTTCTATTCCTCCCTTTGGACTCTTTGTCGAGGAAAGAACCTTTAATCGATGTTTGTATTGGGGGATTTTGTATTTCACAAAATAAATAGCCTATTTTGGTAATACCCCTTTAAAATTGATAATATGTGAAACTCCCTCTCCGCTATAACTATTGTGAATGGACTGTTTATTGTACACGCAAGCCACGGTGTAAATAAATACATAATCATTTTTACAGTAGAGAAATACCATTAGGTCCTAGGAATAATATATTAGGATGAGTCTAGTCCATTCAACATCTCACATCAGGTGGTCTTATCTTTGCAGAATATAAATTATAGTTTGGTCCTAAAAATTATTGTTTGGTCCTACGCTCGATGTCATGGATGCATTTGAAAATGTCACCATGTAGTGGCAGTAAATACCCTTATATTATTGTTTGGTCCTAGGGGACCACATATATACAAAAAAATCAATAACAAAAATATCTTATTTTCATATTCACATTATCTCTCTTTCAATTTGTAGATCTAGTTTTCTTTCTCCATTTGTTTTTTTTTTTTTTTTTCTTCATTTCGTGTTTCTGCACGATGAATCTTTATGATGTGATTTGACTTATATTGAGCCATGACTAGAAAAATGATAAAAACTTCTAGAGATCATTGCTGAAGATGGTGTTTGTTGTTATTGAAAAAGAAGATTGAAAACAATGAATATGATAAAGATGACGAAGAAGATGGATGAACTATGGAGTTTTTATGGTTTTTTCTCCGTGTTGATGTTGCCGCCGATGATGTCAAGTATATGAAGATGATGAAGACGATGAAGTTTTCTTTTTTAGTTTTTGTATGGACTTCATTCGTGGGAATGAAGTCTGTGTTTTTAGTTTGTGATGGACTTCAGCCTGGAATGAAGTCCTTTTTTTAGGGTTTTTTTATGGACTTCATTCCTGGAACGGTCTGCTTTTTTCGCTTTTTGTATGGGAATGAAGTCTGCTTTTTTAGCACTCAAGAACCGCTACAAAAAAAAAATTTAACACGAAAGGGTATTTTTGTCTATTTAAATATTTTTAAATAATTATGGACCAAACAATAAAGGCGTTTGACCAAAGGACTAAACAGACATGGGCCACTTAAAAAAGGACCAAACGATATTTTTCCCTTTTACAAATTCACGTGCGACCCACATCGTCGCCATCTCCTTCATCAACCCATTGAATTTTTTGGAGACAAAACCTTAAAATTCAATTTGCTCACGAGCAATATAGTCATTTCTCATTTTTTATACAAAACCTGATGATTAGAAATTGTAACAAACAATCCCCACAAATTCCAATTCCAAGGATTATCAAAATCAAAGAAAGATTCAGTGTATCTTAACAAAGACAGTACCTGCAACGGCATCAAGATCTACTTGTAATTTACCAATCCAAACACTATTCCAAATGCAACCCAACTCCTGATTCTTCTCAAACTCTTAAATAACCCTTTGATTCCCTCCATCCATTATCACAATATCATTTATCTTCTATTGATTTTTCCGATTTCCCCAATTTAAAACCAAAACAACGCCAATTACATCTTTAGCACTTCAATCCCATCTTGTAATGGTTGTTGTTTGTCCATGGTTTCTCATTAGTTTTCACGGGTTAAGCTGGTAGATCGATTCATATCACCGGATTTTTCCGTTTACTAGTTTGTAGTATCCATCATTTTTAGTTCACATGGGATTTTCTCTCTCCACTTTTTCCTACTCTCCTCATTGCTTAATTTGATCGATTTGGTTTCTGAAGTTGAACTTGTTCTAGTATCAAACAAAAACTAAGGATTGTAGAAGATTTTTAATGGCGGAAGCCGAGAAGAGTTTTTGAGATAATGAAATTTAGGGGCGCCTTAAGATCTCTAATGATATCACTTCCTAACCGCTTATCTTATCTAGGTATTTTTCTGGCCGCGAGATCAATTGATCAAGTGGCATATTATCTTATAACTAGGTTTAGCCTAAAAGCCGCACCAAAGACGGAATTGATATGTATTTCAATTATATCCATACCATACATATCATAATTGTTTGCATACAATGGATCAAGTTCCATCCAAGTCTAACTGCTTTTGAGGTGTTGTTAATAAAATACGAGCCGCAAATCCTTTAATATTATGTTTGTATGTTATATAATCTTAGGACAATCATATTTTAATCGTTAACTAATTCCGCAAAATCCTACTGCCTATGGGTAGAACACTACTTCATTCTCTCTTCAAAACAAAGTAGTGTCCTTTACTTCAAAAGAAATAAATCATCAAATTTGTAATAAAAAAATTGAAAACACAAAATACTTCAATATCAATCAGATTAATCTTACAAAATATGTTAGTCAGAATTATTTTTCAGCCTTTGGTGATAAAATTTCCAAATTTACATAGATTTGTGTTTATTCATTTTTCTAAAAGTTCAGAATCAGAATTTTGATCCATTTCGCTTTTATCTACTTATCTTATCTCTTTACATATTACCAACTATTTCTCAAGCATGCATAATCACATGAAAAATATTTTTCATGACATTTAATCGGCGTAAAAAAAAATCATGACAAAAATGGGAATATGAGAGATATGAGAAACTAAATCAATTACAATTGATTCGTGTAGCCTTGTATTGGTCAATTTTTTAAATAGGTTTCCATCTTCTTTCTTCGCCCACCCGAAAATCTTAAAATACAGCTATTGATCTATATTCTCTTAGAAAAAATTTGGCATTTAGTGTTTATTTTAATTTAAAAAAATTAATAAATAAAAGAAAAAAAAATTAAAAACTAACATCAAATTAAAAATTAAACCAAATGTAACTAAATAATTTATCTACCTTAGGACACCTATCTCATCCCACTACCACTACTTCTTCCACCCCCCCCCATCATTAACGTCATCACTCCACCATTCTCACCAACACCCACCACCATTATCCCCACCATCGATCCACCACCCCCGCCCACTATCACAACCACCATTAACGCCTATTGTTTTATATAAAATAAATTTACTATGCATTGTATTAATGAATATATATTTATTTAATTAAATAAAGAAACATTTATTATGAAATATAGCAATAGAATATTTATTATTGAAAATTAATTAAATCAAAATTTTACAAATTGTGAGATTTAGCTTCCTAAGAATAAATTTCAAAAATAAAAAAATAATGTAAAATTTTCTACTTTTACATATTTCATTTTTATGTCATTTGTTTGAATTTGTATGATTGCATCTCATATTTCTTCTTCTCCTTTTTGTCTGTGATCGGGATGGCTTTAAAAAGAACCCACAATCGGGGGATATCAAAACTAATTAGGATATGAATTACTTTCCCCAACCAATAGTTTCGCTAAGAGTGTTGGGGAAAATACGAACTTTACCCTTTTAAAACAATAAAAGCTAAATCAAACATAAAAATACTACTCCCTTTAAATTCTAAACATTTCTCACTTCCTTTCAAATTCCATTCTTCTCTGGGCCTCCTCACTTTGATTTTTTTAAATTCGGTAGAGGGATGAAGACCACGCCAGAGGATGAAGACCATGCCGCAGACGAGTGTCGGCATAGTTATTTATGATGAAGACCACGCATCGAGTTCCGATACGGTTATTTAGATGAAGACTACGCCTGGACCGAGTCTGCATTGTTATTTAGGATGAAGACCACGCCTCAGAAGTTCCTGCAGACATGCTCGATATAAATCTATCCATGCCGAGTCATGAAAAAAATTAATTTTCTTCTCGGATACTTTTCATCATGTGCCTATGATAGAAGTTTACAAAGATACTATGTCAAGCAAAGGCTTTCACATGCTCGAAAATTAGAAAACATGGTCAAGTGGACTGATTAGAACAAAAAATAGGTTTTGAAGATCAAAACCAAAATTTTGTTACGAGACAAAGTCTCTAGGGGCCCCCCCACACCGAATCCCCCTAGAGGGCAAACAATTTATGAAAATTTCCAAGAAATGCCAAGATGGTTTTTTGCTGAATACCATGCCGGCACTGAGCTTTTTCAAAATTAAAATGGTGGATCAAGAAAAAAAATCAAATTTTCAACCTCTTAGCAAGAATTTCTCTCTTCACAATCATCCTCCATTTTCACAAAAAAATTCCCTCTCAAATATTTTTTTCCTCCTACTCTCACTTCACTCACACAAATTCTAATAAAAATACACACTAATCTATCCTCCAAATACTTAAGATTTTTACTAATTATTATTAACCACTAAACATGATTAGTGAGGGCTAGATTAGAATTAAAAAATAATTACATAAGGGGTGACCAACCTTTGCTATTTGATCCCTATTTTGTCATGTACCTATATCCCCCAATTAGTTTTGATATCCCCCAATCAAGGCTATTTTAAAAAACCAACTCAACTACTAAAAAAGTATGATGAAATTGTGAGTTATGGGCAATGATTTTTTCTTAGTTTCTCTTGACCTATTTCTATTCTATTTGTATTCTTCATCTATAAGTTTGACAACCGTCCATTTTCTACAACGCATAAACATAGTCGTTGCTTAGTTAATTATTTTTGTAATCTGTTAATCAGAGATAAATTATTATAACACTAATAATAAATGACATATTTTCAACGCATTTTTTTTTTTTGACGCTACAATAAATATTTAGTAACGCTTTTTTTTGACGTTAAAACAATGATTTCGTAGTGTTAATTATGATAGTTAATGAGACATTTATTAACAAAAATTAATATAATAATTTTTAAGAGAAATTAACATAAACAAATTAAGACTATTGTATATGCTTGGAACTTTTAATCATATAAGTTACTATAAGAGTTTATGCGACAATCACAACAATAGATTTATTCGCCTCTCTAAACAAACTCGAGCCGCAGCTTTGTCCAACTCCGGTGAAGACACATGCTTGATAGTAAGTAAAATTGGTACGCATGTGTTAATTTACATGTCGTCGCTCATTTCGTTACTATATAAAGGAAAAAATCGTAAAAGGTTCTTTTTTCTAATTATGTTTTTATTATGATCGTAGAAATCAGCTTATTTAAACATCAGTAAACCATCAACCATACAACTTCAATATAACGTTGCTTGTCTCCAATGACAGATAATTAACATTCTTTCACTATTGCTCACAAACGCACACAATCATCAACCACCATTATCATCATTTCTTCTACCTACCGGGGAGAGCTAAAAATTTAATTATGAAAAGTAATAAAAAATTAGGTGTGAGCAAGATGGTAAAAATGGTAGTTTTAGCGCATACATTATATAAAAAATAGATGTAAATTTAACATGCCCACCAGGTAACGTATGCAACCACCTATCCTTTTCATGTGGTCACATACGCTACTTTCTACCACCACTAAGTATCAAGTATCGCCTCCTCCACCCCCCACTAACATCACCACCACTACCGCCAACACCCCCATCAAAGACAACCAATCAATATTTTACTGAGCATGCTTAATAATTAACAAATTTATTATTTATTAAATATACATACATATATATTTATCTATTTATTTGGATGATTAATAGCACAATGAGAAATTAATAAACAAATTTATTGTGACATATTTATTTGGATAATTAATGACATTATGAGAAATTAATAAAAATTTATTATGAAAAGATTAGTGGAACATTAATACTATAAGCAAATTTAGACCGTTGGACTTATTTTAACTTTCGATCCAAGACATCACTTATGGAAACACCCATATCCATGTGTTGATGGGTGAAAACTACTCCTGCAGAATTTGGTAATTTGGGGTGTGGATGAGGAATGAATCTAACCTTTCAACAAATGCACGGCAAGGGTGAGTGCTTGTAGATTCGAGAGATCAATCTGCGGCAAGTCCTACTAAACCAAGAAATGGCTGCTACATTTGTTTCTCACAAAGTGAAGGAGATGGGGTTGATCTTAGGGAGGGAAGGAAGAAGGTGTTGAGATTGTGAAGGTGTTGGCTTGCTTGCGACTTGTAATAGTGACATTTAGCAAGCTCACGGTTGATGGGGCAAAGTTCGGGTGAATACTGCCAGATAACACTTGGTTTTTTCGCCTGCCTAAACTTGTAAGCAGTTCTCGTCTCCGCTAGCCAAAGGGCTGAGAACCTATTTATAAGCAAGCTGGGTTGAGCCTCATTCACGCTCGGGAAGTGGAGGCAATGGAATGATGGAGTAGTGGAGTTGTGTGCCTAGTGATACACGCCTCGCCTCCGGCCACTCTCTCCCCGCTCATCTCTAACCGCCCATGACTTCCTCGACACGCCGTGATGGCGCACACAGACGACGTCAGAACCGCCACTCAATACCCCAGTATGTATCCATTGTGATGACATGATTGATATTCGAATGTGGATCGATCCACGGCAAAGATAGCATGTATGTCAATTCAATAATCAGCAAGATTCAGAAGTCGACATCAGGAAGTATTGTGTGTATTTTATATGTACCGTGATTGTGGTGTGGTAAGGTGATGGGTAATGACGCTTTATTGACCAATTGACTCCCGATCAGGCTGTATAAACTAAGCCGGGTGAAGTTGGACTGATGAGATGAGCTTTGAGACACTCATCTCACCGTTAAGAATGCACACAGGGTTTTCAAGAGCGCAAGCATCATTTCCGCCTTGGTCGAAACCAAGCATGGGAAAGATTTTGAGAGGACCGACCATACATGTGTATTGGACGAAGGATGTGTAGGTGCCTCGTATTCCGCTCCTCATGAAAGCGCGATCTCGGCTACCAATTTGACCCCCAGCAGAGCGGTCGAGATTGGATTTTGCGACAGGTTTGATACCGCACAGCCGCGCCACACTCTTTTTCCTGCGCGCTTCCAAGACGACCGAACTTGGCCTGGCCTGGCCTATGCCTGGGACGTGGAAGATGGCAAAGGGCTGATGTCACGCCTATACCTCACTATCCCATGAAATACTGCCACGCCATTCGTCCGGTGAAGTTGAAGGTGAGATCAATTTGCAATTTGGGAAGTGTAACCCACGCATGCTCGGGGCGTATGCTTTGATTGAGCCGGCATGATATGCCGCCTTTTATCGAGCATGAGGGGGTGGATGGGGCTCCACTATGGTCATGCCGGTATGACGGGACCTCGCCGATTTGATCTCATGGATTCTCCATTCGCCACGAGAAGATGGACGCCGTGATGGCTTAAACTCTAATTTTGGCTTTCAAAGCCAGGCGACTCATGCTCTTTCAAAGTGACGAACGGTTGTAACCAATCATGGGTTGGTTTTCACCACGGTCAAGTGTGTAGCGCGGCCACATGCTTACTCACACATGCTCCGCCCCTAGTCTACATCTACACCTCCATCTATACCTCGCGAAGATGGATGGTTGGGACCGCTTTGGCATGGCTGTAATATGCCGCAAAACCCTAATTTAGGCTTTCATTCATAATGCTTGGTATGGACGTTTGGCAGTAAAGGCTAAATGGCGCATCATGCGCGGCCTCCGCCGTGGTATTCCATAATTCGGGGGGGTGATGGAATTGATCCGGGGTCATCCAATCATGCTTGTGGGAGTTGATGATCACATCAGATCATATCCGACTGATATGGCTGGTTCGATGCTCAATCGGCTAGTATAACACACCGTAGGGGCTCAATTCCAAGCCAGTATAACACACCGAGAGGGCTCTGCCAGTATAACACCGAGAATTTAATCACAGACGAGAAGACATGGCTTCATTATAGTGTTTGAGGTTCGTGTTACCTCGTAAGAGTAACACTGCCATTTCATAGCACGATTCATTATACAGCTTGGGAGGTTCGTGTTACTCAGAAGAGTAACACCTACCGCCATGCCACACCGATAATGAGCATCGGAAATACAAGGTCGATATGAAATTCAAATAATGGGACGTTGCTACAAGTTCCATTCTTGGTGAATCCTGGGAGAGTATCCAACACTTATAGATGGCTTTATCTTTACAAGACGCGCATGATTTTTCCGGTTTTTACAAATATAACCTTAAACGAAAATCCACCATCAATATTAAGTCCCCCCGCTCTAGCACATAATGGTTACACTATTGTGTGGTAGGCATGAGATGGTGACGCTTAAAGATAAACTTAGCAGGTGCTTAGATGTTACTGTGGAGGGACTTCGGCCATCCTGGCCCTCGAGTATGTCACGCTCAAAAGGAATATGAGAGTGTTTCCTAGTACGGCTGTCGCCTTGCTCGCTCGGGACCGACCTTGCTGGCGCCCGGGGCCTTTGAGGGGCTATTGCGCTCGCTTTCACTGGGATCGTGGGGTTCAGCCAATCGACCTGACCGCCGCACTCGCTTGCTTCGTGGGGCCACTGCGCTCGCTTGTTCAATGTGGGCTTGTTGTGGTTCGGCTGATTGAACGTGAGTCTCACACATACGCCCGATGACTTGAAACTTGTACCTGCCTTCAAACTTATTGCCTTGAAATCAACACCGACTAAAAATTTGTGACCGGACTTGAAACGTGCCTGACCGGCCATTGCGTGTCTGGACGTGAGTCAGGTCTTGCCGTGTGACTACATCTCCCGTATTTTCATACAAGTTCTAACCTGCCTTTTATTTCATCAGAAGAAAAGAACTCAAGTGAGATGTCTTCTCTGAGATAATGCTGTGCCAAGTCGAGGTGCTTAAAGCTTCAAAGATATGCCGAACATTGATGATGAGTTGTTCACTGCGCTTTTCAACTATATGAAAATATCCTGCTCCACAAGATAACTCTTCTCCTATCGACTTTTAGGTTTTTCATGCTCACTGGGCCCTTATGAAGGATGGATGAGACGATGTTGAGCAATGAGTACATCAAAGATAACTTGACCGAGCGATTATTGATGCGTACTTGAGTGTTGAAACGTCTGAGAGGATGTTAAAGTGGCTTCATGCGACCGCTGAGGTGGTCCGAGAGAGAGTGTTGAAGAAGGATCAAGCGAACGGGTCTCGAGAGAGCTGGCTAAGGCTGCTCTGAATAGACTATCACAGCCTTCGCCGAGGGAGCGTCATGGCTTCCTTCAGCCTGACACCTTGCGAATCCATGATTCTTGGACCGACCATCTTTCTCATGTTGAAGAAGTCCTTGATCGACGGTGAAGGAACTTCATGCCGAGCCTCTACCCCCAAGCGTGGTTTACATGGTTTGTCCGTAGTGGTTGTTGTCGAGCTGTGTATGGAATACCTTGGACGTTGTTTCATCATGTGGGATTCGTGCACGTGGTAATCGGAGTTGGAGTTGATGGACGACATGATGTTGTATCTTGGTGGTTTTCCTCTGCTACTTCAAGGAACTACTTATGTAAGGCTCAATGTTGTATCGCCTCGTTGGTGAGATATATGCCCCTACAAACATCATGAGGCTCTTCCGCAGGCCCGGTTCTTTCTATCGTGGCATATGTTGTTGTAGATGAGCGTTCAATGTACTCCAGAGGATGACCAAAAGCGGATTCTCCAATATAGCGTGATAGACATGTACCGTCCTGATAAAGTGACTCACCCGGATCTTGTTCGACCATTGTCTCTGGATGGAGTAACTCGCCCGGATCTCTCTCGATATGACGGTTAGACATCGTTATCTTCTTGAGGTCTGCTCTTGAGGTATCGGCCCCAGTGGAAGATTACCGTCATAAGAGCGGTTATACCTTGAACCGGCACTTTTAAACCAAATGGCAGCATGGTATAATAAAATTTCCGAGAGGAGTTCGAAAAGATATCTTACTTGCATCATGCTCGTCACATCCTTATCCTGCTTGTAGCCGCTACATCCATCCATGGAGGAGAACATGCCGTGTCCGCTGGGTTGTATCTATTAACATGTCGATGTTTAGGCAGAGGAGGATCGTTTTTGGAGCAGCACTGCTGAAGTCTCCGAAGTCTATGCAGACCTCGGGATCTATCCATTTCCTCATGTATGAACTACAACCGTTTAACCGACTTGGATACAGTATGACATGTATATGATGGGTGACCAATTTTCATCCTAAGATTTCTTCATATCTCCAAGCAAATATGTCCCGGTACTCTTTTGAGAAGTTGCACGAGCTTCTGCGTTTATCCGTACACAAGGTTGAGCTGATGGAGATAGGCCTAGGAGATTCCTCAACGATTTCAATTTCATCAGTTGCAGAGTTGGTGCCATCTTGCACTGGGCTGTGGAGCATCTAGCACTTTGCTTTGTGGTTCGTTGTCAGTTGTAGCATTCCATTGGGTGGAGAGACTGTGCCTCCTCCGCCGATAATGGCAGTGCCGGCATACCGTTTTCCTTCTCGGTCACGACTCGCCATAAAAGTTTGTTCCTCCTCGTGTGAACGTGGGTCATGGCTTCACAAGATGGAGAAGAATGCTTTCAAGAAGATGCATCGTGGGTACTAGCCCTCAATGATGCAAGTCGGTCTTCTTCCCAATTGACGCCCACATGGGGAGTGGGATGCAACGAACTTGTCCGATTCTTTCCACGGAGCTTCTCCCGTATGTGCCGGTTTGGTTTCCTCGAAGTCCGTCATTGTGGTAGGCTTCCGTACGACCTTTGCCTCGGGAGAGCCTTGATGTCCCGAGAATCTTGAGAGTAATGAATACGATCCCGTGTGAGATAAGGGTCTTCTTGAACTCAACCTTGATGCGTGCGGTGACATGTAGGTCGGGTCGTGACCTTCCTCCGGGTTGATAGCAAGCAAAACGCTCGCGCGCTGATTCTTCGAGAGATGTGAAAGTTTGCATAAACTTTCCACTAGAGAAACCGCCCGATCCACCGCCTCCGGTTCATAGTGAAACTATTGACTTGAGGAAGATCATGCGAGGGATCGGCCTCCCTGTAGAGCCTCCATGACACAGACCAACAACCTGAGTGAAACTATTGACTCGAGGAAGATCGTTGTGAGGATCAGTCCCATGTAGGAGCCTCCATGACAGACCGCACATATCCGATGTCGCTTCTTTGATCGTGTCCATGTAGGTCCGTGCCATTGAAGTAATTTCTCCTGTGTTGAATTCATTCCTTGTTGGCTCCTGTGGGCTGTTGCAGGGTCATGTGGAAATCGACGCTAATGTCTTAAGAAAAGTGAGTACCTCTTTCCGAGTTGCGCCATATCCGTTTGAGTCTTGACAAGAACTTCCTACTTTCCATCAAGTCTGCAATAATGGGAGATGGTCCTCCCCTCGCCCCTCCGGCTCTCGTCCCGATGAAGGAGTGGAAGTTGTTGCTCCCGGGTGACTACCTGAGGTGTTACACTTGATGAGATGCTGTGACTTGCAGCCGCTCCGGCTCGGGGTGATGGGAGGTGTTGTAATATCACCGCCGAGTGATCGAATTGAACGCTCCCATCCTCCTCGTACTCACGTGTTACTTGATTGATCTCTCCTTCCTCAAGCGTTTTCTTCACGGCTTCGACAAGGGTCTTGAGATGTAAATCTTCCAACAGGATCCGTAAGATGCAGTGCTCCATTTCTTTATCCCAGACGTTGTAGTACTCCTGACAAGTCCTCTCCTCTCGTGAGTTGCCTCTGCCTCTTCATTGTTGACCTGACCATGTTGTTCATCTTTCCGAGTCTCCCAAGGGCTCTTTTTTCCTCTCCACCAAGAAAGGTGTGACTCCCTGCCAAGGATTCAAATGCTTCTGCACCGCCCGAGTAGATGCACGCCCGACCCTTCTTGTAATTGTGATGTTATATCATTCTAAAGGCGAATGTCTCGCTCTACCTTCCGGTGATACCGCTTGATTTGCCAAGACATCCTCCAAGATTCTAACTATACTTCCCATGATATCCGAACCACCGTTGTTTCCGGATACATTGTGAGATGGAAATCAAAAATTGAGAATTCAATTTTTGCAACCGAGAGATCAACCTCCCACCGTGGTCGCCAATTGTTGATGGGTGAAAACTACTCCCGCAGAATTTGGTAATTTGGGGGTGTGGATGAGGAATGAATCTAAACCTTCAACAAATGCACCGCGCGGCTGAGTGCTTGTAGATTCGAGAGATCAATCAGTGCAAGTCCCGGCCTTAAACCAAGAAATGGCCGTTCCAGATTTGTTTCGGTCACAAAGTGAAGGAGATGGGGTTGATCTTAGGGAGGGGAAGCGAAGAAGGTGTTGAGATTGTGAAGGTGTTGGCTTGCTGATGACTTGTAATGAAAAGATGAGCAAGCTTACGTGCTGATGCAAGCAGGCTCGAGTGTTTGAATACGATTTTTGTATTAACACTTGGTTTCCGCTGCCTAAACTTGTGTTGTTCTCGTCCCCGCTTGGAAATAGGCGAGAACCTATTTATACAAGTCATTGAGCCTTCATTCACGTTTCCCTCGTGGGAAGTGGAGGTAGTGGAATGATGGAGTAGTGGAGTTGTGTGCGGGGTGATACACGACCAGCCTTGCCCACTTCTCATGTTCATCTCTAACCGTCCATGACTTCCCGACACGTTTGTGGATGGCGCTGTTGCACGCTCGCACGTAAACCGCGCACCAATACCCCAAGATGTATCCCCGCCTAGACATGATTGATGTCTGGAATGTGGATCGTGGATCCACGAAAAGATAGCATGTAATGTTGAATTGAATAATCGCGTTATTCGGTAAAGCTCGATACTTGTGAAGTATCGTGTGTATTTTATGCGAGGTATCGCATTGTGGGTGTGGTATGGTGATGGGTAATGACGCCTTATTGACCAATTGACTCGACTGTGGTTGTATAACCAAGTCGGGTGAAGTTGGACGGATGAGATGAGCTTTGAGACACTCATTCATGCATCAGTAATCTAATATTAGGGTTTTTGAAGAGGTGCGCAAGATCACTCTCCACTTGGTCGAAACCAAGCATGGGAAAGATTTTGAGAGGACCACCATACATGCGTATCGGGACGCATGATGGTGTAGGTGCTTCGTATTCCGTTCCCTCATGAAAGCGATCTGGGCCACCAATTTGACCAAGCAAAGAGGAGTGGTCGAGATTGATTTTGCGACAGAATTTTGATACCGCAAGAAGCCGCGCGCCACACTCTTTTTCGGCTAAGCTTTCCAAGACGACCTAACTTGGCCTGGCCTTGGCCTACTGGGTTTGACGTGAAGATGGTAGGCCGATGTTCACGCCATACCCGACTATCCCATGAAAACGTGATCTAAGCCACTCACCCGTCCTATGAAGTTGAGCGGTCGAGATCAATTTGCAATTTGGGAAGTGTAACCACGCATGTTTGGGTGGGCGTTTTGATTAGCCGGCATGATATGCCTGGCCGATTGCATGAGGGGGTAGATGGGGCCCACGGTGGTCACGCCGGTATGACCGACCCCGACGATCTCGTGACCTCCATTCGTGCCGAGAAGATGGATGCGTGATGGCTTAAAACCCTAATTTTGGCTTTCAAAGCCGTGCGACCATGCTCTTTCAAAGGGGACGAATTTGTTGTAACCAATCATGGTTGGTTTTGACCGATTGGTCAAGTGTGTAGGCGGTCACATGGTGATTGTGTCGACATGCTCCTGGCCCTTTGAGTCTACATCTACACCTCCATCTATACCTCGCCAAGATGGATGGTTGAGACTGCTTTTGCGCACATGTAATATGCCGCAAACCCTAATTTAGGGTTTTCCATCCATAATGCTTGGTATGGACGGTTTCTTGGCAAGCAAGGGCCAATGGTCGACCATGGGTCGGGCCGGGTGTATTCCATACCGCTTGGGGTGATGGAATTGAGCCGGGGGTCATCCAATCATGCTTGTGGAGTTGGATGATCAGCGATCGTATCATATCCTGGACCGATATGGTCTGTCACTTGATGCTCAATCCAAGCAAGTATAACACACCGAGAGGGGCTCAATCGGGCTAGTATAACACACCGAGAGGGCTCGGGCCAGTATAACACACCGAGAATCGCCTCGCACGGGTATTTCGTACATGGCTTCATTATAGTGCTTGAGGTTCGTGTTACTCGTAAGAGTAACACTACTGCCATGCCACATCGATAATGATTCATTATAAGTAGCTTGAGGTTCGTGTTACTCGTAAGAGTAAATACAATGTCATGCCACGATATGAAATTGAAATACAAGGTCAATGAAAGAAGTATCGGGACCGTTGCTACAAGTTCCATTCTTGGTGAATCAAGTGAGGGAGTATCCAACACTTATAGATGGCTTTATCTTTTACAAGATGTCAGCGCATGATTTTCTCTGGTTTTTACAAATATAACCTTAAACGAAAATCCACCATCAACACCATGATTTAGCTTTCCCAAGAATGAATTTTGACCGCTCTTTCTAGGCTAAGTTGTCCATGGATTCAACAAATTTATTATTTATTTAATGAAAGTATTTACAATGAAAAGTTTCTAATGAGAAAATAATAAAAAATTTAATGAAAGTATATCTATTAAGATAATTATAAGCCATTTATAAAGGAGATTATTAAAATATTCATTACAAAAAGTTACTAATGCAATAATAATGTAAAATACATATTTATTAAGAGGACACTTAATGATGAAAATATAAGTAAATTATTCATTATGAGATTAATGAGACACTAATTAATAAAACACTCATAATGATTAATTTTAGTGGAAGAAGTAAGTAGTGATAATTATAAAAACTACACATTTATTAGATTAATTAAGAGGACATTTAATAATGAAAATTTAATAATTAATTATGAGAGATTAATGAGACACTAATTAATAAAACACTTATAATGATTAATCATAATTAGAGCAAACCACAACCGTGGATTTAGCTTTTCCCAGAATACATCCTGACCTCTCTTTATCTAGGCTAAGTTGTCCATGCTATGCTTTATAAGGGAGATGACACCCACATAAACTGCATGTGCACTGTTAAAGGTCACTACTTACGCTTATACTGTAGAGGGGGTTTCACCTATTATCAATTTTAAAAGGGATATCACAAAAGTTATTTATTTTGAGGGGGAAATACAAAATCCCCCTTGTAATTTTCTTCTTAGTTAATGTTATGGTATGTTTCTCAGCAAAAAAAAAAGGGAAAATTAGGTGCAGACCCAAAAAAAATAATATTTTTATTGTCAGTCCCACAATTAATTTTAGGTACCGTGACACCCATAATTATATGAAATTATTAAAAATGTCTACATGACGGATTATGCATCCGCATGACGGGTTATGCATCAGGGGTATAATTGGCAACACAACTTGGATATAACATATCTAAAAATCCGCGCCTTAGAATTTTACAAATTTTATATCGTTGGAAATCTTTTAAAGAGAGTTACGCAACGAGTATAAACAACAATATCAAATTTTTGTTTTTCTCTAGAAAAAATCGGAGGTGATCATCATTTTAGGCAAAATTTCGAAAACTTGATACATAACCATTATGCAGCCACCAAAAAAGATGCATAACACATTCTGCAGACGCATAACAAAAAATGCAACCATTTTCTCCACTGCATAACAAATTATGCATTTGGATAACAAAGTTATGCATCCATAACAAGTTATGTAACAATTGTTTTAGTTGATTTTAGTGTGTACATAAAAAAACCTGGCTTGATTGGGGTATACCCAGATTAATTGGGGTATACCCAATAAGACAAAATAGGGTCATTTTGAAGTAAAAGAAGAATGATTAATTGGGGGATAAAAAAACTAATTGGGGGATATAGGAAAAGGACAAAAAAAAAAAAGTCCAAATATCAATTCGGGGTCACCTTTATCTAAATATTTTTTAAAATCCTAATATACCCCTCACTAATTAGGGTTTAGTGGTTAATATAATTAGTAAAAATCTTAAGATTTTGTTAAATGATTAGTGTGTATTTGTATTTGGGTGAATGAGATGAGAGTAGAAAGATGGAAATTTTTTTTGAGAGGGAACTTTTTTTGGTGGAAGTGGAGGATGATTGTGAAGAGAGAATTGTTGCTAAGAGGTTGAAAATTTGATTTTTTTTTCTTTGAATCCACCATTGTTGCAGCTTGAAAAGCTTGGTGCCGGGACATGGTATTCAACCAAAAACCATGCCTACATTTGTTGAAATTTTCATAAATTGTTGCCACTATCCGGGGTTTTTTTAACACGATTTTTTTTCTGGTTTTGATCTTCAAACTTATTTTTGTTTTAACTGCCTAAGACACGCTATCCGAATGAGCATGCTTTAACTACTTCCGCATGGTTTTTGCTTAAATTTCTATGCCGGCACATGATGAAAAGTATCCAGGAAACTTCAATTTTTTTTTTCACTTGACTACCGGCATTGATAGATTTCTATCGAGCATGCCGGCACCATTTTCCGCGTGGTTCTTCACCAATTCCGCATGCATTCATCACTTGCGATGTAAAAATATTCCGCTTTGAGTTTTTTTCGGGGTTTTAATCAGTCCACTCCGGTGACAAGTAGTTAACTGAGCATGCCGCAGATTCTGCTTTCCCAGATAGTATGCTTAAGTTTCTATGCCTAAGACATGATGAAAAGTATCCAGTGAAACTTCAATTTTTTTTTCACTTGACTACCGGCATTGATAAAATTCATGCCGGTACTTAGTTAGCATGCTTTGAGACTCGCCACGCATTGAATGTTAGTCTACCAACCATTCTTTCATCCGCTTCCTAAGATGGTATTCATCAATTCCGGATGGTCTTCATCACTTGCAAAGATGATCTTCATCACTTCCAATTAAAAAAAAAAAAATCTGTTTCCAAAGTGAGGATTTGGCAGAGAAGGAGAAGAGAATTTGAAAGAGATGGGAGAGTTTAGAATTTGAAAGGGAATGGGAATATTTGGGTTTCAAAGTTCTAACCCAAAGTGATTAATAAGAAGTGGAGATGGAAATTGGGGATATGATTTTGTTTTTTGATTTTAAGTTTTTTAATTTTTATTTTGAGGGGAAGGGTATTTTAGTATTTTCATACCCAAAAGTCACCCCTTAGCATACACCATGGGTTGGGAGAAGTAATCAATATCCCCAATTCATTTTTATATCCCCCAATTTCGTGTTCTAAAAGAAGCCACCCCTTAGCAATATATTTTTCTAAATGGCTAATATACCCTTGTTTAATTAACACTAAAAAATCTGATTAGCTTAATTAATTGAGTTTAGATTGATTAATTGAGTGGATTAAAACTTATGAATTGAAATTTTGTTTTTGATTGAACTTATTTGGGAAGATTTTTTATGAAAAAATTGTTTTGAGAAAATCTTTGCAACGGAAATGAAAGCACACAACCCAAACACTTCTAAAAAGGGATTGCAAAGTCGTTGTATGAAATCATACTCAAAATTAGATCAAAAATCAACACTTTCAGCCCGAAGTATGAAAGTCGGCAAGGTCGACTAATGAAGATCATGCCGCCAGCGGTGTGGTGAAGATCTTCATCGCCGGGACCTCGCCGCCAAAAGTGGCTTAAGATGATCTTCATCGCCGACCTTGTCGACTTTTGTTTTTTGACATACATGATGACATAAAAAAATTTATTGGCTGGCAAGGTATTCAAAAAATACTCCTTCCGGCTAAGCTGACGGCAAGGTATTCAAAAAATACCCTTTCCTACACGTTGTTGGCCTACAAGGTATTTTGAAAATACCCCACTACCGTATCTGGGCCCAAGAAGGTATTCAAAAAATACCCTTCCTAGCTGTTGAAAAATTTACAAGCCGCGCCATGGCTGTTATGAAAAGTCGAAGATATGCATGTTATGACCTTGCCGGCTAAACACAGTAAATCATAATTTTCGATTTCTAACCTAATATAAACAATCAAATCACACAACACAATGATGGGTTTGAGTTTAAACATCATTATAGTCTTTTCTAAGAGAGTCAACGATTTTGGAAAATCAAAGTTCAAGATTTTCGTTTGATGTAAGAAATTGAAGAAGATGAAGGAAGAGTAGAGATTAGAGAAGAGAGATTAGGGAAGATTAGGAGTTTTTTAATTTTTAATTTTAGGGTTTAATTTTAAGTTAATTAGTTCAAGGGTATCAAGTAAAATCAACCTATTTTGTCTTATTGGGTATACCCCAATTAACGGGTAAACCCCAATCGGGCTGATAAAAAAATTGATGATACGCAAGATGCATCCATATTTACTGACGATGTATATCAAAGTTATGCATCTATTTTCTCGATGCATAAAAGATTGTGCAACACTTTCTCGATGCATAATGCATTATGCAAATATATTTTCTGATGCATAACAAAAGTTATGCATCCATTTTACATGTTATGTAGATATTATTGTAGGTGCATGACAAGTTATGTAGCCTTATTTTTTGTTGGTTTCAATACTAAGAAAAAAGTAGATGCATAACGGTTATGCAACCGTTTTCTGGACTGCATAACAAGTTATGCAAAAAAAAAAAAAAAAACTGCAGAATTTGTTATACAACCAATTTTGGGAATGCATAACAAGTTATGTAACAAATTTTGTAGATGCATAACCTGTTAAGATGAAGAAGTTCTAAAATTTCGACTGCATCTTAACCAACCTGTAATGTTAACTCCTAACATACATCTAGCTTTAACGGTACCCAAAAACTATCCTCACAAGATGACCAGTACCATTAGAATCCAGGAGCTATTTCTTGACTAGAGAGAGAGAGAGAGTACGTCGAAAATGTTGGAATTTTAAGTTAAAATTATTATTTGAGTGAAAATTAGTTTTCAAGATTTAAACTCCAAGAGATGTGTTTTGGTTAAGCCTTTTCACCATATGACACCTAGTCATGAATAGGTGTTATGGAGAGTCACCATTGGCCATGGAGAGTCACCTATGGGTGAAAAGACACCTCGTAGAGTCACTATCGACTCTATATAAGCCTATCTCTTAGAGTTGATTTGTATGAGTTTTTGACAATGTTTTGAGAAGTAGAAAACACATTTTGAAGTCAAGAGTCAGAGTCATTAAGAGTACAGTAATTGTCAACATTCGCTGGCCTAAAAGTATTGTAGTGCTACTTACTATAAGGCGTGATCGTTGTATCTTGGAAGGCGACATCCGTAGAACCGTGAGCACCGTATATGGGATGAATTGTCTTTAAGGAAAGAGGATTACCTCGCCTCGATCAACCAATCCGATAAGTCTTTCTAACTCTCTTCTTGTTAGTATTTTGTTTGTTGCATGAACAGGATTTCCGAGAAGCCGAAACCGCATCTTTTTTCCAACAGAAAATCCGTAGTTGGATCCAGGTTAGACGCAGCCAACTCCACTGATAAAACCACTGACAAAATGATCAAAAAAGGACTCAAATGCTTAACCGAAAAGTTCATTTCAAAAATGCACCATAATCACAACATTAAGGTTACACATATTCTTATCTAGCCAATACTCTAAACTAACAAAGTATGGAAAGATAGAGAGTAAAATCACATCAACAGTCACATTCCGGCACTATGAAGAACCGAATGAAACTCAGCTGGTGACTCCAAAAGAGGCTGCGAGCTAAACGTAACTAGTTCGTATAAACATTATAATGATCAATAATCAGATTATAACTTTGAATAGATTGAAGCAACCACCACCGGTAAGACTATCCATAAAGATATCATAGCCCTGCTAATTAGAATTCGAGTGACCACAACCGATGAGAGTTTAAAAATGACCTTTACCACAGGAACAAAGAGAGACGTAAACCCGCATTGTTTTGCAAATTATCATTAGAAGGAGAGTCACAAGATGCTAACTTGAAATCAGTCCCTTCAAAAAATTATTCAGCTTAACATCCTCAATGTGTTTCTCCAAAGCTGCTAATTAATAAAACTTTAGTAATTGTTCTTGAAGTTTGAGTGAATCTTTGTGTAATCTCATTAGGGTGTAGTTGTAGGAAATCCTGCAACTACAGTTTAGTTTTCTGTTAATGACACGAGATTTTATTTAGATGGCTCTCTTGCAGCAGGGTACGAGCTAGAAAGTAAGGATCAGGTGGAGCAAGGTTACTAATGCAGTACTAGGAATACAACCTAGGTGATGGTTTAGAGTCTTTGTAAAGCCCATTTTATCTGAAAACCAAACTTCTGAAGCCGGGGCATGCTATAGGCCACCTGATCAGCTTGAAATTAGTCAATTTCGACTTTGAATTTCCACTACTTTTTTCAATATCTGTAGTGGGTCTTGATATTGAACTAGTAACGACAGCAGCAGTAGGTCGAATGTTCTAGTTCATTTTAACATCTACAACAATTCAATTCCTTTAGAAATGGGGTTTCACCTCTACGATAAATAATTCAAGTCCAAAATGACTTCTAGGAGAGGAGGAATAATCCATCGGTCTAGTTCATTTTCGAATGATGGAAGCACCAGCTGTATATCTTTTGTTCTTACCTTTATGCACCACATGAAATCGGGCTTTGATCCTCTGTACAATAATAAGTGCGGCTCGTACTACAAGGCCTGGACTATATACTGAATTCATGAGCATGTTCATGGTACAAGGCTTGAGATGTAGCGGCAGCCATAACTCCACCCACCCACCCACCTAGGGGTGAGCATTTGGCCCGTAATCCGTGAATTTAATCGGACCAACCCTTCATTTCCGGATGGATGTCCGGACCGTTCGTTAATGGGTTAGATGCGGATGCAATTTTTGAAATCCGATGGACAACGGATCGGGCCCGGGTGCAACCTTGAAAATCCGTTGGACATCCATATCCGTTAAATTAAGGGCATTTATATAATTCTAGAAAATACTATGGATCATTTAGGAATTTTTAAGATGTTTTCTTGGGGTGTTGTACATGACATATTTATATTTGTATACATATATATGATATGTAGGTTTTATAAGGAGTCATGTACAAGGCTTGCATAACCCATCTACCCTGCAGGGGCACAAGAGAGTGCTTCGTATGTTATGTGTTATGGGTAGAAGAAGAAAATAATGGTTTCCATGATTTACCGTAGAGTTGATGTTGATATCACATTTCGCGGTACTTTTCCTTTAAAGATAACTGTGACGTTTTTCGTGGTTGGCTTGGCCCCTTATTCACATTGTACTACAGTTATAGAACCTAGAGATAAGAATATAGTGGAGGCCAACTGAACAACCACATCCACCAGCTGTTTCCTTCAGGGGCTATTTTGCATTTCCTCCCCTCCCAAGATGGCTAATTAGTGTTTCCTCCCCAAATAGATTGAAATTAGTGTTTCCTCCCCTCGTTAGGAATTCCATCCAATTTCCAGTTAGATGAGTCAGCAAGGATATATGCGTGGCAGAAATATACACGTGGCATACACAATTACCAAAATACCCTCATTTATTTCGGTAAATTAAATCAAAGTCACACTCGACTTGATTTACGCTCTTCTTCCCCGAGACTCATCGATCTTCAATGGAAATACAAAGATCACCAAAGAACTCCTTTTTTAATTTAGAACACCCATTCATCCGTAATTGACCACCCGCCTCATCTCCTCCAAATTTCTCATCTCTTTTTCCTCGCTTCAAATGATTCAAAGAAACCCATTCATCGTCTCATCTCAGAATTGACCACCACCAACAATCAAAACCGCACTTAATCGCCATATCTATCATCTAATTCAATTTCTCAATCTCCAATTCCGACTCAAACCACTGACAGAATCATCAAACCTAGATGCCCAAATCAATCTGAGCACCAAACCCTAATTCTTCATATGTAAATTCATGTAACAATCCAATCAAAAGAAAATAATTGTTAAATTTGATTCCACTATATGCAAAACGATCGAACAATGGTTTTAATTAATTCGTTCAAGAATTTAATTAGGTTTGTTGCCATCAATGGTGATTGGAAATAAAGTAGAGAGACTGGAGAAAGTTTCTTCGCATTGATGTCGTCAGTAATTGAAGACGATTGGTGAAGATTAAGAGTGGGTTTGATCCGAATCAATTTGATAGCAAGATGGTTCCTAGATTACTAGAAGTTGTTGATGCCATTGAATTAATGGATTTGCGAGATGGGTGTTAATTGAGCATTGATAAGATGGATTATGGAGATGGGTGTTAATTGAGCATTGATAAGATGGATTGATAGAAAATTAAGTTAGGGTTTCAATTAGTGTTCAATTGGGGATTTGCGACTCGTTGATGGTAAGTTTCAATAATGGTGTTTGAAATTTGTTGAAATTTGAGATGAGAGATGGATATGATCAATCTGCAGTTACAACAGATGAAGCCACAACAATCGAGATGGGGTTTGCGAGTATAAGGGATTGGAAATGAGTCAAGGTGTTTTTTGGTTGATTTCGAGCACCAAGCAGAACTTCGAGTTGGTAGATGGTGAAATTAGGTCCAGAATGAGAAGTCTCTGAAGTAGTGATATGAATGGTGAATGGAGGAATTGATGATGGATTCCAAAGTTCGGGTTTTGAGCTATGAAGAATTAACATATTTTAGGTCTGCTATTCATGACAATGGATGGGATGATTATGAGCTGTTCTTAGTGGAGGGTATTTCTGGGAAGGTCATGAAACACGTGGGATTTCGCCACGTGTCATGGAAGTCGACGCAGCTTAACCGATAAATGGATGGAAAAACTAACGAGGGGAGGAAACACTAATTTTAATCTATTTGGGGAGGAAACGCTAATTAGCGATCTTGGGAGGGGAGGAAATGCAAAATAGCCCTTCCTTCAATTACTACACCTGATTGTTCATTTATTCAAATCCTAATTTAGCGATTTTTCTGTGAGGAAAAGGAAAACAAGTGAAAGAGGAATTTTTAAGTTTCGGGGGTTTTGATATATTTAGTTTTATGATCAATTAACTTTGGGTGGTTTGAATTAGGCAAGATTACTAATAGGGGGGACTGGTTTTGCTTGGGAGTGTACCAAATGCTAATAAGACAAAACATCATTTGCCTTGGGGTTGGTACACCCCCAAGCAAATTGATACCCCATTAGCAACCTTGGAATTAGGGGGCATAAAAATTTTCTTTTGGTTCGGGGCAAAAAAAAAAAAAATTAAGGATATTATGGTCAGTCCAATCCTCGACCTAATCTCTCGTCTATGGACTTGTTCTGTTCATAATACAAATTATGTTCGTAAACTCAAAGGAAATCTGAAGACTTTGGAGACTTCATTGATATGTCAAAGAGATGATCTGAAGTGTTTAGAATTTTCTATTGCGGATGTGCCTAATTGAAATTCTCAAGTCCCAAACTATGAATCTGATCATATGTCGATGTTTTAGCTTTTGACCAAAACGGTTTACCTTTTTGCTAATGGAATCACAGCAATTTGATTGAAACAAGGCACAATTGAAGCACATGCTTATCGACAGTCCAGTCCATAAGCTAAAGTGTGTATTCATGGGGTCCAGTGTTATAAACAAGGGACTGATTCATGAATCAGAAGAAAAGTAAATAATAAGTCTAGATTCACCGTGATTTTTTCACGATAATATCCCCGCGAGACACAAAATTTGGTGGGGCCCACTGAAAAACAAAAACCCATCCCTTTTTTTTTCCTGATAGAATCCCCAGGACTGTGAGTGTCGGTGAATTCTTGGTGGAGAATTCACGGTGTGTGTAGCATCGTTCAAAAGTAAATTACATTATTGCAGACATTCCCACATGTGGAGATACGATCTGGCTGGGGCATTTCTTTTTGAGGGAAGTTGTTTCCCATCTACCGATTCCATACACCATCATATTACACCCCTATGTGTCATGGATCACAGCCGTAGATGGGAAAATGGTGGGTCTGGGAGAGCTTTCGAGGGACCAATAGGGGGTGGGCACATAGGCGGGGTATGTTTTTGGGTATAAATCTGGTAGATGGGAAGCATTTTCCCTTTTTGAGTGACAACTCAATTTTCGTGAAACCACAGTGGAAAGAAAGTGGTAGGAACCAGCAAGTTCATTATCAAATATCAGATCACGAGGCCAATAGTGAATGTCCTATTGACAGACCAAGTATGTGGTGCACTGAAGAGAGCAGAGGGGAGAGCTAGGTAATCATATAAAGAAAAAAAAAAAGTCTTAATTTTATTAAAGTAATATCAAGTCAAATCCTTACCCAAATTCACTCCGCAGCTTTCATTACTATCAATTTGAAGGCTATTATTGGGGCGTCACGTTTTATTAGAGGGGCATCACCTAATAGGATAAAAACGGGTCATCCGTTAGTAATTTCAAAAATCCCTTATCTCAAATAATTGTGTAATGACTAAACAACCCTTGTTTGGCTTTAGTTAATTAATTAAACCTAGCTACGTCCTAAATTACGCCCGGAAAATCAACTAAACCTAGGCGTAAAATTGAATTTCGCATCGAAATTAATCGAACCAGCGTAAAATTGGAATTACACACGAAAACAACTACTAAACCCAGCGTAAAATTGGAATTACGCCGGAAAACAACTAACTAAACCAAGCGTAAAATTGGAATTACATACTGAAATCAACTAAACCTAGGCGTAAATTGGAATTACACTTGAAATCAACTAAAGCTAGATGTAAACGACATGCAAATCAAAGTTTACGCTTGAATTGAACTAAACCTAAAGTAAGTTCTTCAAAAACTAATTACGATTCAAAATCTAGTACCGTACAGTAGCGTAACACTAGCGGTAAAGTAAATAAAATCCTAATTTTTGAGCCGATTTCATTCGAAAGCACAAAACCTAGACAAAAAGATGGGTTTGTTTGATTATTACCTTACATACACCATGGGTTGTTGTTGAGGGGAGTTTGAAAACATGATTCTTCAATTGATTGAATCTCCAAGGGAATGAGTTGAGGATGAAGTTGAGGTTGATTGAGTTGTTGATTACCATCACTAGGATCAGTTTGCTTCTTCCTCATCTATTTTTAGTAGTTTTAATTGAAGGGTAATTTTGACAAATTGCTATGGAATCAAAATATCCCACAATCCGCATTTTTGGTCACCAAATATCCGGGTGAAGCCCCTCTAATGGAGTGTGACGCCCCAAGCAATAGCCTTCATCAATTTAGTACGCGCAATTGGGGTTATCAAAACAAATCGGGGGATATAAATTAGTTTTCCCAACTAATAGTGTCTGCTAAGGGGTGTTTTTAGGGGCAAAAATACTAAAACACGCTTCCCTCAAAATAAAAATCAAAAAACAAAATCATATCCCCTATTTCCATCTTCACTTCTTATTAATTTCTTTTAGGGTTAGGGTTTTGAAACCTAAATATTCCCCACTCCCTTTAAATTCTAAATTTTCCCCACTCCCTTTCAAATTCTCTTCTCCTTCTCTGTCGGCTCCTCACTTTGAAAGCGATTTTTATTTTTTTTATATTCGGAAGTGATGAAGACCATGCTTAGGTAGTGATGAAGACCATCTCGGAATTTTTTATGTTTTTTACATCGCCGGAAGTGATGAAGACCATGCCGGAATTGATGAAGATAAGGATGATGACGATGAAGAGGAAGAACCACAAGAAGAACTACAACAAGAAACACATTTTTTAAGAATTTTATAGATTTGTTGCAACGTAGTCTTGTTATTCTTATCATCCTCCTTCAATTTTCTAAGAATTTTGGGAGGGTGGCATACGTGCTCGTGTCATTTTATCTACCTCCGCATATTCATAATCTTTGAGTCTTCCGCCTCTATAATGTCCATGAAGATCCTTTGGACGTGGATGGTTATATCCTAACCATATCTTTATTCATGGTGAAAACCTTTTCATTTGAGTTCCAAATCGAAAACGATTTTGAAGGGACAATTTATCTTCCTTGATTTAGTGTTATACTTTCTCCAGGGTGTTCCCAACATACAAATTTCACCCTTTTTCTTCTTGCTTACTTTCTTCTTCCCCTCTCTCACAAACCATCTCAACCCGCTCCTTTCTGCTTTGTCTTCCTTTAACTAGGACGAACTGATTTTCCAACCATGTTCCTCGGCCCATTGAGCAGTTTCATCTCGAGTTTCCACGTCTACATGGATACTATTACAGATTTTGAATACAACATACTTGAAAAATAGTAAAAGCATAAATTAGATTACCTACCAAGTCGGCTTTGGAAGTGATCTTTATTATCTTAATGAATGACACCAACAAAGCGGTGGTTGATCCTCCATAGTTTCATTTCGGAACAATCTACAAACAATATCACATATGTTGTGGTAAGGTTCGCTCATTCGTAAAAATACTTGAAAGCCGATCTTCAAGGTTCGGGTGATTCGAGTTAGACTTCCAAAGACGAATTAGTAAACATATATGGGTTGGTTTATCGTGACTAGGATTATGGCGAACCACCACACTTCAGTTTTATCAAAGCAAATAAAACTATGTTCTGGATGGAACACGTATGAAGTGTTTAACATGACATCAAGTTATTTTTAAATATTTTTGTATAAGGTTAGGCTTATATGAGAACAACATTTTCAAGCCGAACCAAGTAAATTATTTGGCGTGAAATAATTCAATGACAGTCAAATTTATATAGAATTCAATCGTATAAACCGAATCTGTTCTTCGAGGTTCGGATCCAAATTGTTTCTTAGAACCTAACAACACTTTGCCAACTACATACAAAAATCCAAACTTTTGGTGAATTCAATCTACAAAATGGACATTAAACAACGTCTACAACAATACTTGTATATTATTAGCATTGTGTTCCTCATCAATGTACTCATCTTCTAGATTTGGCTCCAAAAAGTAATCATCTTGAGCTTGAGAAAAAAGTTGAGTTTAAGATTGAGTTTGGGTAAAATCGTTTTCATAATACAACAAATAAGCCATCTCCGGATCTCCATTGTAATTGATATGCATTTTCTTAGCTTTACGTTATGAAAATTCACCTTCCACACTCGAATTTGGATCACATATATCAACAATCACAAATATCTCAATGAAAAAAAAAGGTTTTCTTCTTCTTCTTCTTCTTCTTCTTCTTCTTCTTCTTCTTCTTCTTCTTCTTCTTCTTCTTCTTCTTCTTCTTCTTCTTCTTCTTCTTCTTCTTCTTCTTCTTCTTCTTCTTCTTCTTCTTCTTCTTCTTCTTCTTCTTCTTCTTCTTCTTCTTCTTCTTCTTCTTCTTCTTCTTCTATAATAACTCATTTAATCACTTTAAAAAGATAATTATTATCTTAAATTAACATTTACATTAACAACTAATTATTAAAATTAACACTAATCATCCAAGGGTATTTTAGCATTTTTGAAAGTTGATAGATAAGGGGTACCCTAGAAACACTATTTCCCACCCTGTTTTTGTCTTATTCAATATGCGCCAAAATTTTGATGTATGCCCCAAATGAGGGTTCAAAAGAAAAACATTGTTGTTTACTTGTAATCTATAAGCCCTATAGGGAAATCGGGGAAAGGCCCACTTTGGGGCTGCAAAAGCCTGGTTTGATGTCGAGGGTATTCATAAAAGCTTATTATACATAGGGACTTACTGAAGAAACTACATAGATATTTGGGGAATATGTTTCACTTATAATATAAATATTTAGGGACTTTAGGATAAAACTTGGTTAAACCCGTCAAATTTTTTCGAGTTTTTAACAGAACCTTTTTTTCGTTATCTTTTGGAGCTTAAAGCGAAAAGAGAAAGGGGTGAATCTCTGTCCTTTTGTATTCTATGAGTCTTTAAATCATTGATTGAAAAAAAGGATATATTTAGTTTTATGATCAATTAACTTTGGGTGGTTTGAATTAGGGGCATAAATTTTTTCTTTTGGTTCGGGCTAAAAAAAATTAAGGAACGGCCCTGCTATAATGGATATATGATCAGTCCAATCCTCGACCTAATCTTTCGTCTATGGACTTGTTCTGTTCATAATACAAATTATGTTCGTAAACTCAAAGGAAATCTGAAGACTTTGGAGACTTCATTTAATTCATTGATATGTCAAAGAGATGATCTGAAGTGTTTTAGAATTTTCTTTGGGGATGTGTAAGTGCCTAATTGAAATTCTCAAGTCCCAAACTATGAATCTGATCATATGACGATGTTTTAGCATTTGACCAAAAACGGTTTACCTTTTTTGCTAATGGAATCACAGCAATTTGATTGAAACAAGGCACAATTGAAGCACAGTCCAGTCCATATGCTAAAGTAAATTACATTATTGCAGACATTCCCACATGATGATGAGGTACGAGCATTTCCCTTTGAGTGACAACTCAATATTCGTGAAATCATAGAGGAAAGAAAGTGATATGAACTCTGTTTCAAAAAAAAAAAAAAAGTGCTATGAACCAGCTAGTTCATTATTAAATATCAGATCACGAGGCCAATAGTGAATGTCCTATTGACAGACCAAGTATGTGGTGCCCTGAAGAGAGCAGAGCTAGGTAATTATATAAAGAAAAAAAAAAGACTTAATTTTGGTAAAGTAACCTAGGGAGATTGGGGTATATTCAAATTAATCGGGGTATCTGGACACTTTTTGTAGGTTTTAGGAGTCAATGGGTAAGTTCTGCAAAATTACCCTTACCCATTAATAATCTTTATTACCCTAAATCGGCTTTTATTTTCATTTCATCTTCTTCTCTTCTTCTTCATCTTCATCTTCCGAAGAACCAAAGCCATATAAAAATCTTCAACTTTGATTTTCCAAAAATTGTTGATTCTACCAAATAAAAGAAGACTATAAATGATGTTTAAACTCAAACCAATCATTGTGTTGTGTGATTTGATTGTTATATTAGGTTAGAAATCGAAAATTATGATTTCGTGTTTTTGGCTCAAGGTCGTAACATGTATATCTTGCCGACTTTTCATAACATCCATGGCGTGACAGTAAATTTTTCTAACAAATTTCACAGGTATTTTTTGAATACCTTGGGACAAATACAAGAAGGGTATTTTTTGAATACCATGCCTGGGCCAAAAAACCTAAGGGTATTTTTGAATACCTTGCTGGGCCAATAAATTTTTTTTATGTCATCTCCTCGTATGTCAAAAAACAAAAGTCGACAAGGTCAACGATGAAGATCATGCCGCCACTTTTGTCCTAAGGAGGTCGACGATGAAGATCTTCCGCCACTTTTGGCCTAATGATCTTCATTAGTGGACCTTGACTTTTCATACTTTCAGAACCGAAAGTGTTGATTTATTCTTTTGATTTTGAGTATGATTTCATATAAATGATTTGCAATCCCCTTTTTAAAAGTATTTCTACTTGTGTGGTTCATTTTCGTTGCAAGAGATATTCTCAAAAAAAAAAAAATCATCAAAAATCATCCCACAAAAAGTTCAATCAAAAACAAAATTTCATAACTTAAAATTCATAAGTTTTAATCTATTCAATCAATTTAAACTTAATTAATTAATCTAATCAAAATTTTAGTGTTAATTAATACGAGGACAATTTTGCCATTTTGAAAATACAAGGTTAAGGGGTGACTTGGTTTTACTTCATAATGATCTAATCGCATTTTGTCTTATTGGGTATACCCAAATTAGTTTGGGTATACCCCAATCTCGCCAGGTAAAGTAATATCAAGTCAAATCCTTACCCAAATTCACTCAGTAACTTTCATTTCTATTAATTTATTACGCGCAATTGGGGGTTATCAAAACGAATTGGGGGATATAAATTACTTTTCCCAACCAATAGTATCTGTTAAGGGGTGTTTTTGGGGGCAAAAATACTAAAATACCATTCCCTCAAAATAAAAATCAAAAAACAAAATCATATCTCCATTTCCATCTTTCACTTCTTATTAATCTCTTTTAGGGTTAGAGTTTTCAAATTCTAAAATTTCCCCACTCCCTTTCAAATTCTCTTCTCCTTCTCTGCCGGCTCCTCACTTTGAAAACGATTTTTATTTTTTTACATTCGGAAGTGATGAAGACCATGCCGGAAGTGATGAAGACCATGCCGGTATAGATGAAGACCATGCCGGTACTGATGAAGACCATCTCGGGAATTTTTATTTTTTTTACATCGCCGGAAGTGATGAAGACCATGCCGGAATTGATAAAGACCATGCCGTCACTAAATGCCGGCATGCTCGATAGAAATCTATCAATGCCGGTAGTCAAGTGAAAAAACATTCAATTTTCTGGATACTTTACATCATGTGACGATAAAGAAATTTAAGCAACATACTATGCCATTAGTAAGACTAGAGATGCTCGAGAATCGATCGATCAGGCCACAAATCAGTGAGCTAAACCATAAAAAATTCAAACGGAATAGGTTTTGAATTTCAAAACTTAAAAAATTTCTCCATTAATAGGTGAAAAATTGTGTAAAACAACTCAAAAAGGATTTATAAAGAATCCTTTTGTTGGGGCCGTAGGGGGCTGAGTTTTTGGGCGCTAAAATGTTATGTGTAGCCAAAAAATGGATAGGGGGACTCAAGGTATATGAAAAAGTCAAAAATAACCTTGCCTAAATTTCACTATTCATTAAAAAAACTAAATCTATTATCTTCTCCCCATCCTTCTTTTCCCATTTATAAATTGTGATAAAGATGATGATCATAGTTCCATCATGTTGAGAACGATGATCATAAAGAAAACCCAAAATTATTATCTTATCTTTCTCCTTTTCATTCATAGATCATAATAAAGATGGTGATCATCATTAAAAGAAAAAACTAAGAAAACCCACCATTTATTTTTGATTTTAAATGGTTAAAAAATATGATTCTATGAATTTCAGGTTAAAAAAAAAAAAGTTAACACATTAACAGAATTAAGAGAAATTTATCTATCTCTGATAATTCTCACATCACATGCTTCTCCTCATCTACTTGCGATTAAGAAAAGTCAAGTCAACTTTCCGGGAGAAAAAATGTTGAGCTTAAATTTCCAAATAGAAACATGAACTAAGTTTATGATACTACTGGCTGTTAAGTACGGTAAGGCTTACTCTTGCTCTCTTGATAGTCTAGGGATTTTGATGATAAAAGAGATTGAATCGTAATTCTAGTCATGTATGCAAACACTTGTTTAAGATTGAAGATGAATTCCTTGACCATATTCTCAACTCTTGATTATTTTCAAATATTTATTTGGCTTTCTATTTACTTTCAATTGCTTTCATAACAATCAAAAATTTCCCCCCTTGGTTACTTTAAGAAATTTAAATTATAATAACTACAATTGCCTCTATGTGGAAACGAACTCTACCTTACCACATTGCTTCATTTATATTTAGTTGAGTGACAAATCAAATTATTTTTGACGACACGACCTCGATCAACGTCGCATTTGACTTAAAGGTCTAAGATGTAGGGATAGTGTGGGAGATAAGTAACTAGGGGTAGTTTACTTGTTTCCGACTATACGAAGTTGGCTTTTTTATTCTTTGTATATCACTTTAATTTAGAGTATTCAAAAATGGACTAGGTCGTGAGTTTTTTTTTGCATTTGCGTTTTTTATGTTAATAAAATCTTGTTTGCATCATTTACTCTACGTCATAAGTCAGAACCATTAGGACCATTAAATGGGAATACGGGATATACAAATCAACTCTAATAATTCATTGAAAACTTATATGGTATGTCCAATTCAATAAAGGCTGCTAGTAGAAAAAGCTCATATGTACGATGATGATGATTCGATTCCAAATATATTAAATACACTCTCTGGGCCAGTGCACCTGACTCCGTTCTGTATCACATATGTTATTTTCATTCTCCATTGATCATCGTTTGCTTGGATGAAATTCGTGGTTACATGTAGAGAATACTCCACCGCGCAATACTGATCCTGAGAATCAGTAGCTTTTTGGGGAAAATCCTGTTGGGCAAAGTATCAGTGCGTAGAAGATGTCAGCAACTTATCTTAAGCCTTCTTTATTTTGTGCTTATCACTTCACAAAATTTTCCATTTCATCAAGAGTAGCCATTATTTTTTTCTTGTAATCTGTAATGGAAATGGTGAGTCCACTTCTAGACATATTCTCTCGTCTGTGCACTTGCTGTGCTCATAAAACAGATTATGTTCGTAAACTCAAACAAAATTTAAAGGCTTTGGACACTTCGATTAAAAAATTAAGATGTCAAAGGGATGATGTAAATACGAAGATTGAGATGGCAGAGTTAAACCGAGCACAACCAGAAAAGCGCATAAATGTGGTCAGCGATTGGCTTCAAAGGGTACAAGTCTTGGAGACAGAAGTACAAAAGTTCTTAGACGACAACGAAGATATCAAGAATGGTGGAGGATGCTATTTTTATTGTTGGGGTCGAAAAAATTGGTGGAGTGCTTACCGACTTGGAAAATTAGTGTTGCGAAAGCAGATCGCCGTGGATAGTTTATCGACGGAGGGCAATTTCCAGGACGTTAGTTATAGATGTCAACCAGATCCTTCTGAACAGATACCTACGGTTGAAGCTGTGGGCATGGATGCAAAATTTAATGAGGTAGTGAAGTCATTGGTTACCGAGGAAAATAATGTAGTAGTTGTAGGTTTATATGGAATGGGAGGAGTTGGAAAGACAACTCTTCTCCATAAAGTGAACAATGAGTTTGCAGAAACAGAACTATTCGATTTAGTTATATTTGTTGTGGTGTCCAAGGATCTGAACATAAAAAGTATTCAGAACCAAATCGGGAAGAAACTCGAGTATCATGGACGGAAGAAACTGAAATATACTGGAGAGCTACTGATATATTCAAAGTTTTAAAAGCAGAAATTTTTGTTGTTGTTAGATGATGTTTGGGAAGGAATTGATTTAGAAACCGTTGGAGTTTCAAAGAATACCATGCAAACAACTGGGTCTAAAGTTCTTTTCACTACAAGAAGTCAGCAAGTGTGTGGGTTTATGGAAGCCGATGAAAGAATCAAAATAGAGTGTTTAGACGAGGATGAAGCTTGGAGCCTATTTCAACAGAAGGTCAAGAACAAAGCACTAAGCTGTCATCCAGATGTCCCTGAGGTGGCCAAAAGAATTGCGAAAGAATGCCGTGGTTTACCTTTAGCTCTCATCACTATTGGCCGAACCATGTCAAGCAAAACCGATCTTCAACAGTGGCAATACGCACTACATACTCTACAGGAATCGGCATCACGTGTTTCAGGTATGGTTTGTCAAGCATTATTGAATTACTAGACTAATAGTATCATGAACAAGTCTTCAAGTGTATCATAAATTCTTAGCACAATATTTTTAGCATCTTTATCACCAAAACTAACGTTCGTTTCATTTTTAATGATCAAATGTTAGATTAATTAACATAGGAGATTTAATGTAATTCTTTTGTTCTTAGGAATTAGTATTATCCACAATTAGTTACTCCCTCTAGAGGTGTAAATTGGGTTGTGCCAAAGACTGAGCACAACCCAAAGATAAAGACGCTTAAAATTTGAGCATGACCCACTCAAAGACGTGACTTAGCGAAGACGGGACAAAGACGTTTGTTAAATGGGACGTCCGATTTGACTAATTGGCACACAAGAAGACAAAGACAACACGCGGGCATCGAGGATAAACACGTGGCTGACCGGCCAAAGACGTTAAGAGAGCACGTCATAACATGTACAAATACACCATATAACAAGGCATAATACATCACATCTTTTGTATATTTCACAAAAGAGTCACTATTCTAGCTAGTTTTTAACATTTTTATGTTGGGTTATTTATAACAACACATATAATACCTTAATATTTAGAAAATATATTTCAATATCATTGTTATAATGTCGTCACC